>JAODAL010008959.1:0-52500 GCA_025379985.1 Phyllomedusa bahiana
ATGACTGTGAAACGCTGCACTTCTAGCGGATAATCTCACCCCGCAGACACTTGCTTCTTCATCAGAGAACTGTAACAGAAAAAAAAAAGGCCCCTATTACTTATTTATGATCCCTAAATGCACATCCCGTATGGCGTACCAGAGATACCATACTTGTCTCTGTAGGGTACGCAGTGGGGGTCCGGATCTGAGAAGTAAAGGGGCTGCAGCACCACCAGTGCTGCATGCCTTCAGAGCTTTCCCCTGCACAGGAACGAAAAATAGATGGGTCGAAATCCTGTGCCCCCCAAATAGAAAATGGACAGATCTGTTCTCTAAAGGGGTTTTTTTGCCACGATGTAATATTTACGTGGGGATCCTCCAAAATGGGTATTTAATCACTTTTTTCTAAATATATGTGGATTACAAAAAGCTAAGCCTGCTGAGAGCGTACATGCAATGCACAGTTCCCCCTTAGTTACCTGAAAGTTTAAATTAGACACGACCAGAGGAGCTGACAGGAGGCTGATCTGGCCAGCGCTATGCGGTTTGCACTTCTTATCTGATGCAGGGAACATGAAGAAGCTTTCAAGGGGCTGGGGAGAAAGTGCAGCGTATGTGTCTGTCTGCTGTATAGAGAATCCCACAGTTAGTACTGTTATATTTGAGTAAACTTTTGAGACGACATGCCTTCTTCCTCGCTCTCCTGCTCGCCACCCCTCCCCCTCTCGCCCCTGCAGCGTTCATGACTCAGCATGATTTGTTTAATTCTCACCCTGACTGATAAAGGAGGTTAAGGAACTTCACTCGTGTCAAAAACTCTTTAAAGGGGTACACTACCATCAAATTTTTTCTTTTTAATATATTGACAAGCAATTGACGACTATTATATGGATATTTTTTTTTATTTTGTTGCTGTTTTTTAGCCATTTTTTTTTAAAAGTCCCCTAGTACCTTATCGCTCTGACTTCCCGGACTGTGAGCTCTGATAGCAGTAGAGATGATTGCCTTATGCTCATTTCTTCTGGTCACTCCTGGTCTAAGAAGTATAAATATTATCAAATGCAGATGCTTTATCAGAGGCAGAAAAGCAATTTAACACCTCTACACACCTTATGACCCTCCGCCCCAAAGAGATGTCCCCTCACCTTTTCTGACTACTCATTGCCTCCCACCCAGCCATGACCAGTACACTCTGCTCTGCACTGATTAGGGGCAAAAAAACCCCGAAACAAGCGCTGTATGCAGATGAGGTATATACCGGCTTGTCTAATATCTGCTTTTGCTTTCTCAAGACTCAGTGGATTCATAATCAAATTGAGGATTTGTTACTATCCAATAAGGCGCTTGTGGCCCTCAGCTCCTTTCCATAATGCCCCATGTGAAATGCCATTACTTGATAAGTGTAAACGGTATTTCACACGGCGCATTGCGCACATACCTGTGTGTGCCACCATACACCTGCTGGAGAAGGTATCCTGGCTTATTCACTTTCATTATCCCGCGTGCATAAGCAATGCACTTCTTTTTAACGGGCGCATACTGTGGGAGGATATCCCTCTTATAACACGTCAATTAATGCTACGGTATTTTATACCACATTTGCCCGCAATTTACGTGTGTGAATATACACTAAAGAAACTCTTTTCCTTTCCTGTATTGCTCAATGATCTAGTATAACGTATCTATCTTGGAGAGAACAATAGATGCAGTCATTATGTCCATTCCATACTATCTGTAATGACATTGATGGGTGGGTGGAGGATTAAGCTCCCTATAAAACATCAGTGTTAGGATGTTTTGATGGTCCTTTTTCTGGTTGGCTCTGGTCTGAGAAGTGTAAATTTTTACCAGCAATAACCTGATAAGGGCGAAGAGCCCCCCCCCTTCTAATTGCAAAAAAAGGTGAGCCATATTTTCATTTCATGTTATTGCCCACGGTCCAGTATAATCTTCTCTATCCCTGTGGAGAGAACAATAGAGCACTCATTAACTACCTACTATTTGTAATGAGACTACATAGAGATACGCAGCAATGTTAATTTTATTAATTGGATAGATTTGACGAAGAAATATATATATCGCCAAAAATTCTGGAAAAAAAAAAGTTTTCCAGGAATACTGGTTTTAACAAAATACTCCTTTCTGATGGCAGTGTCCCTTTAAATGTGAGTGAATAAAACACTGGGTACTTTAGAGTACGAGTAGGAGAATGTAAAGAGTGTTTGGTCCATGGTTACCCCTTAAAGGGGTTTATCATCACACACATTGATGGCTATGAAATGCCATCAATGTTTCATAGCACTACAAAGAGTCTCCATTGAAAGTCCAAGTGTTATGTATGCACATAGCAACCAACCAAAAATAGAAACTGACTCTGGTTGTGTTGCAGTGGCCTCTGGTTTGTTGCTATGGGCTCTGGTTGGTTTGCTTTGGGCTCTGGTTGGTTGCTATAACTCTGGTTGGTTTGCTTTGGGCTCTGATTGATGCCTATGGGCTCTGATTGGTTGCATGGGCGTCTGATTGTGGTGCTATGGGCTCTGATTAGTTTGCTATGGGCTCTGAATTAGTTTGCCTAAGGAACTCTGATTGTTGCCTATGGCTCTGGTTGCTGTAAGCTCTGATTGGTTGTCTATGGCTCTGATTGTGTTGCCTTGAGCCTCTGGTTGTGTTGCTATGAGCTCGTTGTTTGCTATGGGCATGATTGGTTGCCAGGGGCTCTGAATTGGTTGCTATGGGCTCTGATGGTTTGCTGTTAAAGCTCTGGATGGTTGCAATGAGCTCTGATTGGTGCTATGGTGCTCTGATGGGTTGCTGTAAGCCCTGATTGTTGCGATGAGCTCCAGATTGATGGCTATGAATCTGATTGGTTGCGATGGGCAACAGAGACGTCTTATTGCTAGAACAGTTTTCATACATAAGGCCCTTATGTTGTGGTACTGAATTCTATTTATCGAGCTGCCATAACTGCTGCAGGCCACAGAAATACATTGTGAAGTTGTACGGCACTCTTGCGGACTGCAGGCATTCACCCAGTAGTTTAAAGGAAGTATTCCTGCTTCATCAGTACCGTGTGTTTCTTGTACTTTCCAAGTTCTCAGCTCTTCAGATCCAGGGGCGTTTCTTGCCCCTCCCAGCTGGGTGTTTCTTAACTGAAGGGGGGTGACATCACCCCCCCCCTTCACTGTTCGAGCTCTCATCCCGCGATGTGTTCTCCTCCTGTCCCCCCCCCCTCCTCTGAGTCCCACATGTCACTGTGGTCGTTCCTCTCCCTATGCAGTCTTAATTTATGTAAGAGCTGTTTACATACCACAGGCCTACATTCATTCTGACAGACTTCTATGAACTCAGAGCACTGATCTCGTCTCCTCTCACAGCTGGAGGTTTGTTACAGTTGAATTCCAGTTCTCTATGAACTCCTCCTGTAGCAACAGATCACCGTCTCCCTTCCTATGGTTTACACAAGTCACCGATGGCACAATTCTGTGCTGTTTTTCTGTATTGTATAAGCAGATGCAGTGGTCCATGAGGATCCACTAGCTGTATAGAGTTGAAATGTTTGCCATGCCGGCCCCTTACACGCAGGAGCATTAGGCACAGGCACAATTCTCTGCTGTTTTTCTGATTATAGAAAGCATCTGGTTTGGTCACCGAGGAGCTGGATGGGCTGTATAGAAAGTTGAAAATTGGTGCCGCCCCCTGTCCACCAGAGCTATTAGGCAGTGAGCACAATTCTGCATTTTTCTTATTGTAAAGCAGCTGCAGTGTCACTGAGGAGCTTGTGGCTGTGCAGAGTGAAATGCTGACGGCCCCTTATTCTGTGAGTGAGAGAGGCAGGAATGCACGCTCCAGTGTAATACGAGCTGGGGCACAGACAGAATGTAAATCTAGTAAGCCGTCAGCCAATGAAATACAAGAGGTGGTAATCCGAGTCCGACAGTCACTAGGGGAACAGTGTTTACAGAACACGGAGATAAGCGAGACAGTGAAAACAAGGCAAGCTTTGCAAATGACATCCAAATGCAAAAGTTGCTTGTTTTCACTGTCCCCCTTATTCTGAGAACATTTAATGTAATGATCCAACCCTTTAAATCCCTTCAGTATTGCTACAGAGTTCTCTAGTGTATCCCAGGTACTCTCGTGCTGGTCGGCCAAGACAGTTCCTGGTCCCGGAGAGCGCGTGGAGCAGGATTCCCATCCAGCTATTGAAGCCGACAGACGCTTATTCACTGGAGTCAGGAGAAAGATTTT
Source organism: Phyllomedusa bahiana (assembly GCA_025379985.1). Taxonomy (NCBI): domain Eukaryota; kingdom Metazoa; phylum Chordata; class Amphibia; order Anura; family Hylidae; genus Phyllomedusa; species Phyllomedusa bahiana. The sequence continues at coordinate 4,231 of JAODAL010008959.1, forward strand.
TTTCTTACTTAGTGATATAATTTGCCGACATTGTTCTAACAATTTTAAATTTAATTCTGTCTAGATCGATACAAATACGTCAGGTGAAGTCCAGGAGGAGTAATGAAAGCTGAAGAAACGTTGGCCCGAGAGTTTGTGTCTTTCATTAACTTCTGTTGCTGCCACCTGATCTATAGGACCTGTGCAAAATTCATGCAACTGCAAAAAAAGTGACTGGTAAAATGTGAGGGGCGGAGGCAGGGCTGACGTTAAATGTTGCGCCTACATATCATTGAGGAGCTTTAACCTTGTGTGAAGGGTAAATAAATATTTCACCAAATAAATTGTTCCTGATTTTGATATATTTTAAAGATACAGCAGTTTTTCTGTTCTCCTTGTTTCCTATTTTACAATCCACTTTTATGCTCTAACAATAGCCTGACCACTCCCTGCTGTGTCTTAAAAACAGGAGGGGAGCCTGCTTTTAAGTCCTAGATCTTTTCTTTGTGCCATCCTGTCAGGACTGCAGAGCACATAGCTGCTGATGGACACTGTTATCTTTGTATGTCAATACCCAGATAAGTCTGAATGTAGATGAATCACACTGTTCATCTTGGTAGTCAGTGACACTGTTATCTTTGTATGTAAATACACAGATAACAGTGTGAATGTAGATGAATCACACTGTTCATCTTGGCAGTCAGTGACACTGTTATCTTTGTATGTCAATACACAGATAACAGTGTCAATGTAGCTGAATCGCACTGTTCATCTTGGCAGTCAGTGACACTGTTAACTTTGTATGTCAGTACACAGATAACAGTGTGAATGTAGATGAATCGCACTGTTCATCTTAGCAGTCAGTGACACTGTTATCTTTGTATGTCAGTACACAGATAACAGTGTGAATGTAGTTGAATCACACTGTTTATCTTGGCAGTCAGTGACACTGTTATTTTTCTGTGTCAATACACAGATAACAGTGTGAATGTAGATGAATCACACTGTTCATCTTGGCAGTCAGTGACGCTGTTATCTTTGTATGTAAATACACAGATAACAGTGTGAATGTAGATGAATCACACTGTTCATCTTGGCAGTCAGTGACACCTATCTTTGTATGTCAGTACACAGATAAGCCAGTGTGTAAAGTAGATGAATCGCGACTGTTACATCTAGCAGTCATGACACGATATCTTTGTTTGTCAGATACACGATAACAGTGAGAATGTATTGAATCACACGGTTTATCTTGGCAAACAAAGTTTTTTCAGTGACACTGTTATTTTTCGTGTCAATACACATATAACAGATGGTGAAATGTAGTATGAATTGATCTCAAACAGGCACAGCTAGAAATAGGATCTACCAGAGTTGAAATGTCAGTCAATGCTGTAGACCTGCACAGGAAGTGCCAGCCTGAAGCAGGGGACAAATATCAGATTCTGTTAAAACCCCTTTACAATGGTGGCAACGGTTGATGTGACCCATGCACACAAGCCAGGTTATTTTTGCATGAAAGCAGCCATATTTCCTAATCTCATTCAACCTGTTTTCTGCATTCTTAAAGAGGACGTGTGACAATTCCTGACATGTCTGGTTTACTATATTCCCTATGAGATAACAACAGTTCTAGAGCGTCATCTTTTAGAACTCTGTATTGTCCTGTTCCTCTGTTATTCCTCTTTAGAAGTTTTTTTCCCCTGAATCTGTCAGCTGGGTGTTACCATTTGTGGGTTTGTCTCTGCACATTCTGACATTGTCCAATCAGTGCTGCCAGAGTCATTGTGTGCAGGAACACCCCCCCAACTGATAACACCCAGCTGACATATATTCATTTATGTTTCTAGAACGTTTTTTTTTATGCTGATTTTGAGGCATATTCATGCTGAAAATGACCCATACTAAGCGTCCCAAAATTTTGTTACACATCCCATTGATTCCAATGTAAAATCCGTGCCGTCATTCACACGATGTGGATTTTACTCGCAGATTTGCCGTATTTGGTGAGGAATGTTTGCAAATAAAATAAAGAGCCATGTCAATTCTTGAAACATTTTACTTGTGTAAAATCCCTATTGAAAACCTACGGGGGCGGATTTTCACCGTGGAAAACGCCTCAGACAAAGTGTGGAGCATCGTTTGAGGCGTTTCCACTCTGAAAATCCGCTCAAGCACATAGTATGCACAATATGAAATAAAACTGTGGCGAAAAACTGCGCCAAAATCCGCATTAAAAAAAGCTTTAAAAAAAAGTCCCTAAATATGACAAGTACATTTCCTTTTCAAAATCCTCCTCAAATACGCCTCTATGGCCCACCATAGCAAGCAGCGCGAGCGGTGTGATGTACCGATCACACACTTGCGCTGCCGGGTGTGTATGTGTCAGACTCGACAGTCCGTCACTGTATATACCCACCAAGTCAGCTCACCACACATGACTTCCTTCATGACCTATGCGCTGCCAACGTGCATAGCAGAGAGTGGTCATAATGTGACTCAGCTCACCATACATGACTTCCTTCATGAGCTACTGCCTGGCCACATTGAAAAGGCTGAAAGATGTCCTAATAATGTGACACAGCTCACCATACACAACTTCCTTCATGAGCTATGTGGTGCCAATGTGGTTAGCAGAGAGTGGTCATAATAATGTGACTCAGCTCACCATACATGACTTCCTTCATGAGCTATGCGCTGCCAACGTGCATAGCAGAAAGTGGTCATAATAATGTGACTCTGCTCACCATACCAGACTCCATCATTGAGCCTATGCCTGCCCAACGAGGATAGTAAAGACTGTCAGTAATCAGAGTGTCCGGGACTGGGGGTCTGGGGGCCCACAGGGAGTATGGATCTGGGGGGGGGCCCCCCACCCTACTGTACCATGAAAAAGTATTACCGGCCACTCAGGACATAAATGCGCCCATTTTACCACATAATACAGTGTCAAAAACAGAAATTGTATGTGTAGTACAATAGCAAGTGAGTCACACATCTGTCCTATCGCACATATCTTTCTGTCTAACATATAGACACACTGGCGTAGTAAGCTCCATCCATATCCCCCTCCACCCACCATACAATATCCCCCCTCCACCCACATACAATCTCTCCGCCACCCAACCCCACATAAATATCCCCATCCACCCACATACACTCATCCCCCTCCAACCACATACGCAACTACCCCTCCACCCACATCACAATATCCCCCTCCCGCCCACATACCAATAATCCCTCCCTCCACCCACATACAATATCCCCCCACCACCCACTAACAATATCCCCCTCCACCCACATACAATATCCCCCTCCACCCACATCCCTAACCCCCTCCACCCACATACACTATCCCCCTCCACCCACATAACAATAACCCCCTCCCCAACCCACATACAATATCTCCTCCACCCCCCCCCACCTACAATAACCCCCTCCACCCACATACAATATCCCACTCCACCCACATACAATATCCCCCTCCACCCACATACAATTGCCCCCGCCACCCACATACAATTTACCCCCTCCACGCCACATACAATATCCCCTCCACCCACATACACGATCGACCTCCACCCACATACATGACCGCCTCCACCCACATAACAATATCCCCTCCACCCACATACAATATCCCCCTCCACCCACAATAATATCCCCCTCCACCCGCATACAGAAAACCCCCTCCACCCACATACAATATCCCCCTCCACCGCACAACAATATCCCCCTCCACGTTTCCCTTGGTCACACACCAAACAAATATAGAAGTAAAAAAACCCCTCAAATTAGGGACTCACCGGAGACGTCCTATCTGATGAGTCGTTCTCGTTTATCAGGAGTCGTTCTGATTCCCTTCTCTTCTGCATCCGTTCCCACACCGCCATGATGTACTTGTCCCGGCCACAGCTACATCCGCAGAATTACACACAATATCTAGAATCCTCAAATTTCCAGTCATCACTTAACCCATTTCCACCTCTGTACAAACCTTCCCAGGGGTGGGAGAGCGGGTACAAGCCATAACTTAGAGGCTTTTATCCCTACAGGGTTGGAAGGTGGGAATAGGACTAACCCCCCTGGAGATAATGCTACAGCTATGGGCTGCTGCCCCTCAATTATATTACCAGGTAGGTATGACAAGAACCCAAGGTTGGTTATGCAAATAGGCAAAGGCCCCAGTCTGTAGGTAGGTGGTTTCTCCAGTTAGGTAATCTTTAGGTAGTTTAGGGTCCCCCTTTAGCTATGAGGCAGAATCAGGGCCCCCCCTTTAGCACTGTGGTAGTAGTCAGGGCCACCTTTAGAGTATTTAATGGTAGCCAGGGCCCCCTTTGTTCATGGCCCCCCTGTAGGTAGACGTGGCATCCTTGAAGACAAGGCATCCCTTTAGTACCAGGGCCCCCCTTGTGTAGTCAGGGTCCCCCTGTAGGTAGTCAGGGCCCCCCAGGGCCCCCCTGAAGGTAGCCAGGGCCCCTCTGTATGTAGCCAGGGACCCCCTTTAGTCAGAGCCCCCCTTGTAGCCAGGATCCCCCTGTAGTCAGAGCTCCTAGAAGTCAGGGCCCCCTTGTAGTCCAGAGCTCCCTTGTATGCCAGGGCCCCCCATGTAGTCAGAGCTCCCTTGTAGCCAGGGCCCCCCTTGTAAGTACAGAGCTCCCTTGTAGCCAGGGCCCCCTTGTAGTCAGAGCTCCCTTGTAGCCAGGCCCCCCTGTGTAGCCAGAGCTCCTTGTATCCAGAGCTCCTTGTAGCCAGAGCACGCTATGTAGCCAGAGCCCTCCCTGTAGTTCCAGAGCCCTGCCTGTAGTCCAGAGCCCCCCCCCATGTAGTCAGGGCCCCCCTGTTTGCAGATCCCCCCTTGTAGTCAGAGCCCCCCCTGTAGTCATAGCCCCCCTTGTAGCCAGGGCCCCCCCTGTACCAGGTCCCCCCTGTACCAGAGACCCCCCTTGTAGCCCAGGGCCCCACCCTTGTAGCCAGGGCCCCCCTTTTATGCCAGGGCCCCCCCTGTAGCCGGACCTCCCCGTATCAAGAGCCCCCCTTGTAGCCAGACCACCCTGTATCAAGCCCCACTTGTAGCCAGGACTACCCTGTAGTCAGAGCCCCCCTTGTAGCAGGACCACCCTGTAGTCAGAGCCCCCCTTGTAGCCAGGGCCCCCCTTGTAGCCAGGGCCCACCTTGTAGCCAGAGCCCCCCTGTAGCCAGGGCCCCCCTTAGTAGCCAGGGCCCACCTTGTATCCATGGGCCCGACCTTGTAGCACCAGGGCCCACCATGTATCCAGAGCCCCCTGTAGTCAGAGCCCCCCTTGTTTCAGGGCCCCCCTTGTAGCCAAGCCCCCCTTGAGCCAGGGCCCCCCCTTGTGCCAGGGCCCCCCCTTAGTAGCCAGGCCCCGCCCCTGTAGCCATACCCCCTGTAGTCAGAGCCCCCCTTGTAGCCAGGACCACCCAGTGTCCCAGAAGCCCCACTTGTAGCCAGGACACCCTGTACCGAGCCCCCTTGTAGCCAGACCACCCTGTATCATTAGCCCCCTTGGGAGCCAGGAGGCCCCCCTTGTAGCCAGGGCCCACCTTGTACCAAGCCCCTGTAGCCAGGGCCCACCTTGTAGCCAGGGCCCCCCTTGTAGGCAGGGCCCCCCTTGTAGCCAGGCCCCCCTGTAGTCCAGAGCCCCCCTTGTACCAGAGCCCCACTTGTAAGCCAGGACCCCCTGTAAGCCAGCGCCCCCCTTTGTAGCCAGGGCCCACCTTGTAGCGAGGCCCCCCTGTAGTCAGACCCCCCGTTGTAGCAGAGCCCCCCTTGTAGCCATGGCCCCCCCTTGTAGCCAGGCCCCCCATGTAGCCAGGGCCCCCCCCTTGTAGCCAGGGCCCCCCCGTTGTAGCCAGAGGACCCCCTTAGTCAGAGCCCCCCTTGTAGCCAGGGACCACCCTGTAGTCAGAGCCCACTGTAACAGGACCACCCCTGAGCCAGAGCCCCCCTTTAGCCAGAGAACACCCTGTTCGACAAGCCCCCCTATGTAGCCAGGTGCCCCCTTGATAAGCCAGGCCCACCTTGTCGTCAGAGCCCCCCTTAGCCGGGCCCCCCTTTGGTAGGTCAGAGCACCCCCTCTGTTAGCCAGAGCCCCACTTGTAGCCAGGACCCCCCCTGTACCAGCGCCCCCCTAGAAGCCAGAGCCCCCCCCCCCGGCCAAGCCCCCCCCCCCCCGGTAGTCAGAGGCCCCCCGTATCAGCGACCACCCCTTGTGTAGTTAGTTTAAAAGCAAAAAAAGCACAACAAAAAAATCACTTACCCTGGCTCCGGCTCCCGCCCGGCTCTGCGCTGCCGCCGGCTCCGTACTGCCCGTCCTGCATAGGCGGCGCGGTGGAGGACGTCACCGCGCCGCCTACGTCGCAGTAGAGGCCGTGCCCCGCACGTGAAGGCCTAGTGTCTTCAGGCTGCGGGGAGAAGCAGCGGAGCCCAGCTGCTAGTGTCGGCTGTGCTCCCGCTGACACCGTGCAGCCCCCGGAGTCGGGGACCATTAGTTCACCCAACACCCTGCCGGGTACTGAGGGCGCTCGGGACGCGGGTCCCGGGCGCTCAGGGACCGGATGCCGGGTACGGCCCCGGTGAGCGACGCAGCCTGCCACCGTGGCCCCCCAGCGTGCTCGGGGTGGGCCCACCGGGGCTCCCACCGTCCCCCGGCGGCCCAGCCGTCCGAGCCTGGTCATAATAATATGACTCAGCTCACCACACATGACTTCCTTCATGAGCTATGCGCTGCCAACGTGGATAGTAAAGACTGGTCATAATAATATGACTCAGCTCACCACACATGACTTCCATCATGAGCCTATCGCTGGCCAACTGTGATAGTAAAGACTGGTCATAATAATATGACTCAGCTCACCACACATGACTTCCATCATGAGCTATGCGCTGCCAACGTGGATAGTAAAGACTGGTCATAATAATATGACTCAGCTCACCACACATGACTTCCTTCATGAGCTTATGCGATACCAACGTGATATTAAAGACTGGTCATAATAATATGACTCAGCTCACCACACATGACTTCCTTCATGAGCTATGCGCTGCCAACGTGGATAGCAGAGAGTGGTCATAATAATGTGACTCGACTGTGTATATTAACTAATGCATTGGCCAGTGCTTTATGATAAGATATTGCACCATGTTCATAAAACATAAGCGTTTTTCAGACAAGTATTTGAATTGGATTTAAAGAGGAAATTTAGGCAACGTCTATACGGCAAGGACAAAATACTGGTCAGACCCTAAACGGAATCCGGCCAGTACTTGTTTTTTTGTTTTTCATTGCGATTTTCGGATTTCGTCCGTCCCATTCAATTGAACAGTACTTTAATCTGCCATGTTCGAATAAAATACGACGGATTATAAAACATGTTCTAAGTTTTTAGGACCCAGTTTTTGGATTTGAAATCCGACCTCATAAAATCCGAGCTATATAGACTACAGCTCGGATGTCCTATTGAGGTCTATGGGGAAGATTTACAGTAGGATTTTAGTGGATTCATAAATACAGAATCCGATTAAAAGTCTGAAAATAAATCACTTTCGTGTAGACGTAGCCTAAGGGTATGTTCACACGACGTTTTGGATCCGTTTTTTATTTACCAGAAGAAACTGCACCCAAAAAACGTATCCAAAAACGCAGCTGCAGATGCTTTTTTGGATGCCTTTTGCATGCATTTTTTGATGCATTTTTCGGATCCGTTTTTCAATATATATACAACTAGTTGTAAGTTTGAAAAGGTATGATTCTCTACTGTAATGATACATTACCCTTACCATATGTATGTATGTAAGGGCCGCTAGAGGTCCTCATTTGATCAGTAAGAACTTTTTTGAACTTATAACCTACTGACCTTACATTAGAACCCACTAAGGGGGGGGCTCACAGCATATTACAGTGTCTTTTCCTCCAGGAAAGTCTAAATAGAGGGCGCTTTAAACGCCATTTTTAGCATGTATCCTAGGTAAGCCTAATAGAGGGCGCTATACCTGCATTTTACATGTGTTTCCTAGGAAGCCTAATAGAGGGTGCTATAACGGCATTTTACATGTTTCCTAGGAAGCCTAATAGAGGGCGCTATAACTGCATTTTACATGTGTTTCCTAGGAAGCCTAATAGAGGGTGCTATAACTGCTATAACAGTTACAGCGCCCTGTAATAGGTTTCCTTGGAAACACATGTAAAAAGCAGTTATAGCGCCCTCTGGTAGGCTTCCTAGAAACACATGTAAAATGCTGTCAGCTCCCGCTAGTGGGCATCCTAATGTAGGTCATTATTACTAAAGTTCAAACTGTTCTCATAGATCAAATGAGACCATCAATTAGGCCATCCTATGAACACATGGTAAAATGCAGTAATACGCCCTCTATTAGGCTTCCTAGGAAACATGTAAAATGCCGTTATAGCACCCTCTATTAGGCTTCCTAGGAAACACGTGTAAAATGCAGTTATAGCGCCCTCTGGTAGGCTTCCTGGGAAACACATGTAAAATGCTGTCAGCTCCCGCTAGTGGGCTTCCTAATGTAAGTCATTAGGTTACTAAAGTTCAAACAGTTCTTCTAGATCGAATGAGACCTCTAGCGGCCGATTTAGTGTAATACACTTCAAATTTTAATTCAATACACTTTTCGTATCAAAAGTGCATCCAAAACGTACCCCAAAGTATGTTATGCTTTTGGATCCATTTTTCGGGCTCCAAAAGCACACTCCATTGTTTCCTACAGGGAAAATGCAAACGGATCCAAAAAAACGCATTGAAAAGACGCAAGTAAACGCGCAGCAGCGATCACTCGTCTGAGAGGAGATGCGTGTTTTACATTGAAACCAATATAAATCAAACTGCACATTGTTAGATACATTTTTTGGATCCGTTTTGGGTCCAAAAAACGGATAAAAAAACAGATCTGAAAAATGTCGTGTGAACATAACCTAAGAGAAGATGCTTCAGAATTGTTATTTGAAAGGGAATTGTACTATTTTACTGGAGCAGATGGGTCCTCTTTGAAGGGGATGGGTCATGCAGCCCATATGTCCTGTTAACGGCGCCTAATGGCGATTTTGGCAACAGGCTGCACCCAGCTACCTCACAGGGCAGATGTTGGATTCCAAGTCAATCACGTCAGCCCTTATCATGTTGCAGCCGCATCAGCCTTTCTCAGTAAGACGGGTCACGCAGCTACTTGTTATCACTTGGGGCTAGTGGGAGACAGGTGGATCGGGCGCGGGAGCCGTCTTGTCACACGACGAATGATTCATCGCGCGTGACGTCATCAGCAAGGCCGGCGACAAGTCTGCAATTTATAGAAGAGCTGCTATTATAATCCACACACATTATATCCAATTTACCGGATGCAGACAGATGGGCTCTCATACTCCTGCTGGAAGAACATTACAGGAAGGACAGTGACTGATAACAGGGAACAATAGATTGCTTCCAACTGCACAGCAAATCTGTGTTTAGTGGCTGCTTATATAGGTATATGTGAAAAAAATGCATCAAAACTGCACCTGGAAAACGGGCAAAGGTTTTTCTCACGACTTCCCCCGATTGTGCAAAGCAGTAATTGACTGTGCAGTTTTTACAAATGATTTACCTTTTATTTCCCAAAACCTCACAGTCAATTTCTGCATTGCAAAAGAGCGGTAGAAACACGAGCAGTCTTCCCTGGTGTGATTTTTACCAGTACAGAGGGGCACTGTGTGAATACACCCTAAGGCTTTGTCCCCACGGCACGGGTTGTCAGTCGGTTTTACAGACGGCTTTGAAGACTGTCTATAAACCGGCCGCACGGGTTTTCCGCCGGGTGGTTTTTTAGATCGCCGGCGGTCCGAAAAACATTGAGCATGTTCATTCTTTTGCCCGGTTTTTGGGGTGAAATCTGAACATCTCAATCCGAGGGGGGAGGGCTTTTCTCCAGCGGAGAAAAGATTTCGCCCACCGGCTGTGTGCACGGCCCCTAAGGGTGCGTTCACACGTCAAAGACCAAATACCGGTCGGATTTTCCGATATTTAGTCTTTTTTTGGAACACAGGGGGGCAGCTTTTGTCAGAGGTTTGTGGATTCAAGCCCTCCTCCTTCGCACCCACATGTTCATGTTCTACCCAAAAACCATGTGGAAGAATGAACATGTTCTAAGTTTTTAGGAACGCCGGCGGTGTCCAAATAAAGTCAGGCGGAAAATGCGTTCATTGTGGACTGCTGCGCGGATTTTCTATTAAAATCACTGAAAAAGGTTGACAGTCACTTTTTTAAATCCCAAAACCGTCTGTAAAACCGACTGAAAACCTGTGCCATGGGGACGGGCTCAGGTATGTTCACACAGCGTTTTGCATCTGAAAACCGCATCCAAAAACGCAGCGTCAATCCGATCCAGAACGCATCCAACACACAGGTGCATGTTTGGATGTGTGTCGGCTGCAGCAGGATCTCACCCTATAGTTTATTATAGGGCGTCTGCTGTGTCTTTCGGATCAAGAATTGACATGACAATTCTTTGAACGCATCCGAAAGACGCAAGTAAACACATATTAGCGATCACTCGTCTGAACGCAGATGTGTGTTTTACATTGAAAGTCGGCCCCATTGACATGCATTGCTCGCAGCGCGTATTCGCCGCAAGTAATTGACATGTCACTTATCTCCCCGCGCGTACACTACGATCGTATTGTACGTACGGGGCGAGGCGGCGTAATCCATAGTTCTCTATGAGAACTATGGATTACCGTAATTTTGGTGCGTATCTCGCCCGTATTAGAGCGCAAATACACCGCGAAATGCGCGCCGAAATTACCCCGTGTGAACATACCCTTAGGCTCCGTTCACACAACGGATTTGAAAGCTGATTCCACATTGATTTCCTCCTCAGAATCCTCGTACGTTCCGATTGCCATTCATTTGAATAACCAGTCCGTGTTGTAGATAACACATTGAATTACGGCGCGGATTTTCCACACCCGGAGTTAAAATCTGTGGCGCGGAAATAAGGAACGAATATGTTGACTCTTTTGGGTGGATCCTCACGTTCACGCAACGGATTTGGATGGTGATTCTGGGGCAGCATTCAGCGCTCAATCTGCTTTAGAATCAGTGTCCAATTCGACTGTTTTCTGACTTCTATTGAAAATCAGTGTTGTGGTCCACACATTGGTGATTTTCTGCAGCGCTGAAAATGGCGATTCTTTAAGGTGTTTTCCGCACAGCCCATTCTATGGAATAGAAATCTGCCTCAGATAATCAGCGTCAAATGTTCGTCTGAATTTCCGGAATTTAAAGTGAGGATTTGACACTGATTTGGCGCTGACATTTTCAGCGCCAAATTCCGTTGTCTTAACATAACCTTAGGGCTTATCCCCACGGCACAGGTTATTGGTCGGTTTTTCAGACGGTTTGCGGTTTTACAAACCATCTGAAAACCGACATGTAACGCTTCCCCATAGACTTTATTAGAAAATCCTTGCAGCTGTCCCCAATGCACGGATTTTCCGACGGATGGTTTTTGACACCGCCGGCGGTCTGAAAAACTTAGAACATGTTCATTCTTATGCTCGGTTTTTGGGTGGAACATGAACATGTGGCTGTGAAGGGGGAGGACTTATATCTATAAACCAAGGACAAAATCCGTCACCCTGCAAGCCAAAAAAACCCAAAATACCAGTTGGAAAATTTGACCAGTATTTGGTCTTTGCCGTGTAAATGCACGGAATTACAGTAGATCTTTTATTCAGGTTTTCAAAACCATCCAAAACCGACTGTAAAACCATCCCCATTGACCTCAATAGAATATGCCTTGGATTTTCTGAGGTCGGATTTTCAAAAAACTTGGAACATGCTCAATCTTCCGCTGGATTTCACTCTACAAATAATAGAAAATTTACTATTAAAGGGGTTGTCTCACTACAAGGATTGCTGCTTTTTATGTTAAAGATTTTGCAAAAAACAAGTCACTTTGCAATATATGTCCATTAACAGTGTCCTACCTATTCCTAGATATCCCCTCTTGTATGGGCTGCATCAGCTCCTCAGGTCGCTAAAGCTACAGACCTGTTTGATCTCTCATGATAGGCTGCCAGTGCTGGTTGCTATAGCTACAGACCTGTCCAATCTCTCCTGATAGGGCGCCAGCACTGGTTGCTATAGCTTCAGACCTGTTCAATCTCCACTGATAGGCTGCCAGCACTGGTTGCTATAGCTACAGACCTGTCCAATCTCTCCTGATAGGCAGCCAGCACTAGTTGCTATAGCTACAGACCTGTCCAATCTCTCCTGATAGGCAGCCAGCACTAGTTGCTATAGCTACAGACCTGTTTGATCTCTCATGATAGGGTGCCAGCACTGGTTGCTATAGCTACAGACCTGGCTTCTACTGCAGCCTAGTGGAAGCCAGTAAACACGCCCCTGAATTCAAAATGAAACCAAGAAAACAGGACTGAGGTGAGATGAATCAATGTAGTGAGACAACCCCTTTAAGTCAATGGGATGGCATGAAAAGGCCCAGAAAGCTTTGTTTTAGTTTTTTGTCGCGGATCCACGTCAAAAAACTCAATAGTGCTCTATGATGCACTGTCTGAAAAAAAAATTGGTTGAAAAACCAAAGCCGAAAGTCAAACCAAAAAAACGACAACTGCGTGTAAAATGCTGTTCAAATACTCGTCGGATTCTGATTCAGTATTTTGTCATTGTGTGGACGCAGCTTTAGAAATTGTGCCTTCAAATCCTTATTAAAAACTGAAAGAAACGATTCCCATTGACCTCAATAGAAAATACGCGCTGTAGTTCTTACGAGGTGTATTTTCAACGCCAGTTTTGAAAACTGATGTGTAGTAAAAAAAAAACTTTGAATAGGTTGATTCCTTGGTCATATTCCTTTAGAAGAACGCATAGAAATTTACTATTGATGTCAATGGGAATGGCTAAAATCCTCATGCAATAAGAGCCCAAAAGATTGGTACATGCATTGCATGTGGCTTTTAACACGGGTCCAGGTCCAAAACCAACAGGCATAAATTGCACTCTGCAAACCGCCTGTAAAACCAAATTCGCAAAACGTCTAAATCCACAGCCAATAAGCATTTACTGTAGTAAAAAAATACTAAATCAAAAATTGACGGTGGGATTTCAAAAGCAGAATCCTCGTGGATTTTATGCTTAAATTTAATTTGTGTGAACGTTGGGGAAATCTGCTGTGGATTTTGGTGTAGACTCGGTCATGGATTTGTTGCAGATTTTACTGCGGAAGAAGGTCAAATCTGAACTGAAATCTGTAGATAAACCTTTTATTGTGGATTTTGCCTTCTCCCAGTGAAGTCAATGTAGAAACAGCGGCAGTAAAATCTGCAGCAAATCTGTGCATTCATTTTTAGCTTACGTTCACACAGGATGGATTTGTTGTGGATTTTTCTACATTGACTTCAGCAGGAGAAGGCAAAATCTGCAGATAAATTTTGGCTGTGTATTTTGCCTTTTCCAGTTGAAGCAGTAAAATCGGTAACAAATCCGTCCTGTGTGAATATACCCTTAGGCTGAATTTGGAAGTGATTGTACGTGTGTGTGGCTCTTTCAATTTTAAAAGGGGTTGTCTCACCATGCAGTTTCACAGAGTTACAGCCAGCTTTAGACTCGCACTTTCTGGTTTGGGCTGTGGGTGGGTCTATACCAGTGATCGGCCTATCAGTTCTGCTCCTTCTAACTATGCCCGTTAGGGCATCTTCAAAAGATGTAAATGCGGGGTATATTCCGCCGCGTGATTGCGCTGCAATACGCCTGAAATGCGCCCCAGAATTACGATAATTCATAGCTGTCATATAGAGCTATGAATTACCTCTGTCTTCCCTGACGCGCGTTGAATTCAGGTGAAAGAAGTGACATGTAATCTTTGACGTAGTTTACGCGCCAAGGATGATAGAAGTGAATGGAGCCAGCGCGTACATCTAAAATAAGCCATGTGAACATACCCTTACACTGACATGACTACTGGAGATTTATAAAGTGTAGTGCACAAGGCTATAGAGCTCTAAAGAGTGAAAGCTACTCATTTATTTAAGTAAACGAAGTCCATTGCTACTCTGCAGGTGGTGACTCACCATGGGCAGACTGACTGACTGATGGCAGCTTTAATCAGTCAGATAAGAGACAGAGGTAGAGTGATCAGGAGATGTCCCAATACGCAAGCGCTGTTTTTTTGGTCTATTTTGCACCAAAAATACTCTTGATGCCATATTCTCGATACAAATGAATTGTAATATACCAAAACTAGGCGCATTATACGCCGGGCATGACACATTTTAATGAGCCTAAAAAGGCGCATTACATATAGTAGCAATGATACATTATGTGCCTCCATAACGCAATGCACCTATCGAGGCGCATTACATACACTAGTAATGATACATTATGCGCCTGCGTTACACAATGCACCTCGATAGGCGCATTACACGCACTAGCAGTGATACGCCACGACTGCGGAATGCACCTTTTTAGGTGCAATGCGCCTTATTAGGTGCATTAAGTGTACTATGCAAGGTATACCAGATGCCAGGTTTTTGAAAGGGTCATACTTTCAGGTGCACTTAAATTAAATGCGCCTTAAACCTGCCGCGCTGACGCCAATTTTCGGACATGTCGCCCAGAATCTTCTTTACCTCCTGACCAAAGCAAAATCAAAACAGCAATGTATTTGGTAATAGCCTTCGTTTACCTTTCCCTATCTGTTTAAAGCTAATCATTGGGGTGAGAATACCATTTTATGTCTATGGGGGTTTACAGAAAGTGTGGACACCCCGCCTAGAGGATCAGGGATCTGGGGGTCCCCGCAAGCGAGGGTCTGTACATTTATAACTGATATCCTGACTTTAGTGTTGCAGACAATAGTTTCTTTCAGTACAAGATCACTTCACCTTTTTTTTTTTCACATCCATTCGATAATCCGGAACGTTTAATCTTAAAATTTTGAGTTTGCAAGAAAATAATAAAAAAAAAAAAAATTTGGGAATTCTAAATTTCTGTGCTTTGTTCTGTTGAGACGGATTGATCTGCTGCAGCCGGGGATCAATGCGGCGATGGCTCATACGTTATACGCTATTTTGGCTATGCGAGCTGCTGAGCGTGCCCAGTCATGACCTGTGTGTAATCACTGTGCTTTCTTTCTTGCAGGAGAAGTGTTTGATTATTTAGTGGCCCACGGGAGGATGAAGGAGAAGGAGGCGCGGGCGAAATTTAGGCAGGTAAAGAAGGAACGAAGCGGCTATTTCTAGCCGGAGTGACGTCTTTCCACGCAGAGGTTTTCCAGGTGGTCTGCTGTACATTAACCTCTGCTCGCCGCACGCTCCCAGTGTCACCTGCTGTGTACAATAAGTTGGGATGGGGATGATGGATCGGGGGGGGGGGTGTAATGATATTCCGAGGTCTCAGCTATTTTTAGGCCTATGTTAAAAGCCACTTATGTGTCGTCGCCTTCCTTCGCTGGTTACCATAACCGGACCGGCTTCCGCATTGACGTTGAGAGCGCGGCCTTGGAACGTAAGACGCCTAATTGCTTCATTATGTCGTTTCCAAGAAATGCAGGAGGCCGGCCCCGGCTATGAGATGTAAGTCGCATGTAGCAGAGCTGAGTTTGTAATCTCTGTAGAGATCCCTCTACATTATCTTATCTGATGTACTTTAAAGGGGTTGTCTCACTACATTGATTCAACTTACTTCAGTCCTGTTTTCTTGGTTTCACTTTGACTTCAGGGGCGTGTTTCATGGCTTTTACTAGGCTGCAGTAGAAGCCAGGTCTGTAGCTATAGCGACCAGTGCTGGCAGCCTATCAGGAGATATCAAACAGGTCTGTAGCTATAGCAACCAGTGCTGGCAGCCTATCAGGAGTGATCAAACAGGTCTGTAGCTATAGCAACCAGTGCTGGCAGCCTATCAGGAGAGATTGTACAGGTCTGTAGCTATAGCAACCAGTGCTGGCAGCCTATCAGGAGTGATCAAACAGGTCTGTAGCTATAGCAACGAGTGCTGGCAGCCTATCAGGAGAGATTGAACAGATCTGTAGCTATAGCAACCAGTGCTGGCAGCCTATCAGGAAAGAGTAAACAGGTCTGTAGCTGTAGCGACCAGTGCTGGCAGCCTATCAGGAGTGATCAAACAGGTCTGTACCTATAGCAACCCGCGCTGGCAGCCTATCAGGAGAGAGTAAACAGGTCTGTAGCTATAGCGACCAGCGCTGGCAGCCTATCAGGAGATTTTGAACAGGTCTGTAGCTATAGCGACCAGCACTGGCAGCCTGTCAGGAGAGATTAAACAGGTCTGTAGCTATAGCGACCAGCACTGGCAGCCTATCAGGAGAGAGTAAACAGGTCTGTAGCTATAGCAACCATAGCTGGCAGCCTATAAGGAGAAATTGATCAGGTCTGTAGCTATAGCGACTAGTACTGGCAGCCTATCACGAGAGATTGAACAGGTCTGTAGCTATAGCAGCCAGTGCTGGCAGCCTATCAGGAGTGATCAAACAGGTTTGTAGCTATAGCAACCAGTGCTGGCACCCTATCAGGAGAGAGTAAACAGGTCTGTAGCTATAGCGACCAGTGCTGGCAGCCTATCAGGAGAAATTGAACAGGTCTGTAGCCATAGCGACCAGCACTGGCAGCCTGTCAGGAGAGATCAAACAGGTCTGTAGCTATAGCAACCAGTGCTGGCACGCTATCAGGAGAGAGTAAACAGGTCTGTAGCTATAGCGACCAGCGCTGGCAGCCTATCAGGAGAAATTGAACAGGTCTGTAGCTATAGCGACCAGTGCTGACAGCCTATTAGGAGAGATTGAACAGATCTGTAGCTATAGCGACTAGAGCTGGCAGCTTATCAGGAGAGATCCATCAGGTCTGTAGCTATAGCGACCAGCACTGGCAGCCTATCAGGAGAGAGTAAACAGGTCTGTAGCTATAGCAACCAGTGCTGGCACGCTATCAGAATAGAGTAAACAGGTCTGTAGCTATAGCGACCAGTGCTGGCAGCCTGTCAGGAGAGATCAAACAGGTCTGTAGCTATAGCGACCTTAGGAGCTGATGCAGACCATACAAGAGGGGATATCTAGGAATAGGTAGGACACTGTTAATGAACACATATTGCAAAGTGACTTGTTTTTGCAAGATCTTTAACATAAAAAGCAGCGATCCTTATAGTGAGACCACCCCTTTAAGTTACATCAGAGGTGTCAAACTGAAACAGTCAGTGGGCCATAAGTAAAAATTCGGACAAAGTTGCGGGCGGACCTGGATATTTACTAGTATTTCCTTCTCAACAGATATAAAGATATATGGAAACAAACTTAAAGGTTTTATCCAAAGAAAAATAAACTGATGACCTATCTTGGACAGGCCATCAATTTGGAATTGGTGTCAGCGCCGCTCCCGGTAGTAGCACACAAGGGAAGTGAAGCTGAAGCGCGTCACATCTCCTGTGTTGCGGTACGGCAGCGCAGCCGTCATTCACAGTGAATGATACTGCTCTACAGCGCTGCACCTCCCTGTGCAGCATGTGCCGCTTTGGTGCAGCTGATCTGCGCGGTTGCTGAGTGTCAGCACCTAACTGATCGACTAGTGATCTGCTTTTCGTTTGGCCAATTTAGCGCTTACCTATGTATGACAGTGTAATACCTTATAAATAAGTCACCAAATAATACACCAATACATGGGACAAATATACCATATGAATCATTGTTATTAAAAAAAACTCCTACAATACCAAGACCCAATGAGAATACCACTTAAGTATCAAATAATACTGCCAGACCATGACCTAATGTGACCACCACATATGACGATCAGTTGTACACAGGCTCTACAGATATATATTACTGCCATGCAGTCACCATTATAGTGGTAGATACCAGTGTACACAGGCTCTGCAGACCTATACCACCGCCATACAGAGACCAGATAGTGGTAGATTCCAGTTGCATGTAGGCACTCTGCAGACTTATAAGTGATTACATTGCAGTTACATTTAGTGACTTACAGGAGACATTTCCTCTGATAGGAGTCGTGTGCTTTTACAGTTTTGCAGTTTACTTTTTATTGTATATTTGTGCCAGACCGTTATGTGTCACGACTCACCACTGCAGAATTTACCACACAAACATTTTAGGGTATGTTCACACGGCTTAAATTGCGCATTATACGCGGCGAAATGTGCGCCGTAATTATGGTAATTCATAGCTCTCATAGAAAGCTATGGATTACGAATCGTCTCCCCATGCGTACAATACGATCGTATTGTATGCGCAGGGGGAAAATTGACATGACAATTCTTAGCGGCGATTACGCTCCGCCGACAATGCATGTCTAAAAGTTTCCGTACACTAGGATTGCTCTCCCTTTAAACAATTTGGGACACCCTATTGATGATGATGTCTTTGGAAGCTTCTAAAAGGGTTAATGGCAACATCTGAGTTAGAGAGACACCAGTGGATGTATTTTATTGCACACCAGAAACACATTGCTTCTGTGTGTAACATCATGGGAAAGTCTAAAGAAATCAGCCAGGATATCGGGAAGAGAATTGTGGATTTGTACAAGTCTGGATCATCCTTGGGTGCAATTTCCAGATACCTGAAGGTGCCCCGTTCATCTGTATAAACAATCACCGTATACGCAAGTACAAAGAAGATGGGAATGTCCAACCATTATACCGATCAGGAAGGAGACAGGTTCTGTGTCTCAGAGAGGAACGTGCTTTGGTCTGACATGTGCATATCAACCCAAGAACAAAAGCAAAAGAGCTTGTGAAGATGCTGATGGAAGCTGGTAAGATAGTGTCATTATCCACAGTGAAACAAGTACTGTATCAACATGGGCTGAAAGGCCACTCTTCCAGGAGGAAGCCATTACTCCAAAAGAAGCATATAAAAGCCTGGTTATGTGTGCAAATGCACAGGAACAAAGATCTACATTTCTGGAGACATGTCCTATGGTCTGACAAAACTAAAATTGAACTGTTTGGTCATAATGACCATCATTACGTTTGGACAAAAAAGGGAGGAGCTTGGAAGCCTAAGAACATCATCCCAATTGGGAAACACGGCGGTGGCAGCATCATGTTGTGGGGTTGTTTTGCTGCAGGAGGGACTGGTGCACTTCACATAATACATGGCATCATGAGGAAAGAAGATTATGTGGCAATACTGAAGCAACATCACAATACATCAGCCAGAAAGTTAAAGCTTGTGAGGAAATGGATCTTCCAAATGGACAATGACCCGAAGCTACTGCCAAACTGGTTATAAAGTAGCTTAAGGAGAATCAAGTCAATGTTTTGGAGCGGCCATCACAAAGTCCTGATCTCAATCCTATTGAAAATTTATGGGCAAAGCTGAAAATGCAGGTGCGAGCAAGGCGACCTCCAAACATGGCTCAGTTACACCAGTTCTGTCAGGAGCAATGGGCCAAAATTCCTACCAACTATTGTGAGAAGTTTGTGGAAGGATCCAAAACATTTGACCCGAGTCCTACAGTTTAAGGGCAAAGCTACCAAATACTAATGAAATGTATGGAAACTTTTCACTTTGCAGAAAGTAATAAAAATTCTCTCTCATTATTCTGGCATTTGGCAAATATAAATAATTTTGGTTCCTAATTGACCTAAAACAGGGAAGGTTTATTCTGATTTCATGTCAGAAAGTGAGAAAAACCTGCAGATGGGGCTTTTTATATAGGGGATGGAAACTTCTGGTTTCAACTGTATATACAAGAGAGAAGCAAATGAGATATAACAGATTAAGATAGCTAGATAGATAGCTAGATAGATAGATAGATAGATAGATAGGAGATGAGAGAGAGAGAGAGAGATAGATAGATAGATAGATAGATAGATAGATAGATAGATAGATAGATAGATAGATAGGAGATGAGAGAGAGAGATAGATAGTTTGCCAAGCACACCGCTATAATTGTTTTAGTGGCAATGCTTGGTATTACAGCTCTTTTCCATAACTCCTACTAATGAGCTATGTGTTCCCTTTTATCAGCTGATTTCTTGGGGTGCTGGGAGCTGAACTGCCATCAATCTGCAGGTTAAAGCGGCCACTGTGCTCCCATGACCACCACATTCACATCTTGATTTATCAGTCACAGCGCCATTCTTGGTAGTGGCTTTGCCTGGTATTACATCTCAGTGCCATCACCAGTACTCTGCTGGGATGCTGGGAGTTGGTCTCCACTGATCTGATATTGGAGATATTCTATTTCCATGGACTACCAGTAGTTTTTTTTAAAGCCTCATTGGATATGAATAAAGAAAACATGGAATGAAGTTACTCATCTTTTCATGTGGATCTCAGATCCCACATTATATCGTCTTTGTATAAAAATCGATCCAGTAATGATAACAGTAGCAGTGTTATGGGCATTGGTCTCTCCACCAATGTGTGTCGCAGGCTTCCAGCAGTGCAGTGGTTAACAGCATACACCAGTGGGAAAAATCAGCCCTACATGAATGGAAAATCCCTTCCCCAGTGGATTATTTTCCAGCAGGCCCAGTACTAGATCCCAGCACTGCTCGGATGTCTGGTTGGCACACGGAGGTAGCTGTGAACGCTATAAATACCCGTCACACTGGGAACTCTCCGGAGCTGCACAATCTTCACACCCTGCTGCTGCCCACACCATTCCTACATGTATTACAGATTGGACGCAGTCCAGGGTCTTACATGGGGTCTTGGAAGACAGTGATGTGGGGGGTGCTGATGTTTCCAAGGCTTGGTGGTAAAGGCAAGATTTTGTGACTTCCCTACCATAGACATGGTACCTGACCTATCACCTCTTTACAATAGAGATGGTATCTGACCCACCAACTACTTCCCACAGACAAGGCCTCTGACCTACATCTCCTTACGATAGACAAGGCCTCTGACCTCCCACCTCCTTACCATAGACAAGGCTTCTGACCTACATCTCCTTACCATGATAGACACGATATCTGACTTATTACCTCCTTACCATAGACATGGCATCTGACCTACCACCTCATAACCATAGACATGGCACCTGACCTATCACCTCTTTACAATACAGATGATATCTGACCCACCAACTTCTTCCCACAGACAAGGCCTCTGACCTACATCTGCTTACCATAGACAATGCCTCTGACCTATAGTACATCCCTAAAACAAAATGTGGAGAAAACAGAACTCATCATCTTTCCACCATCCAACTCTACCCCTGCCCCTGATCTCTCTATTACAGTCAACGGCTCTACACTTTCACCGGTCCCACAAGTCCGCTGTCTTGGGGTAATCCTAGACTCTGCTTTATTTTTCAAACCACACATCCAAACCCTCACCTCTGCCTGCCGCCTCCACCTGAAAAACATCTCTCGCATCCGCTCATTCCTCGGCTATGACACTACAAAAATGCTGGTCCATGCCCTTGTCATCTCCCGCCTAGACTACTGCAACATCCTTCTCAGTGGCCTCCCAGCTAGCACCCTCGCTCCCCTCCAATCCATCCTTAACTCTGCTGCCCGTCTTATCCACCTCTCTCCTCGCTACTCCTCTGCCTCTCCCCTCTGCCAATCCCTTCACTGGCTTCCCATTGCCCAGCGAATTCATTTCAAGCTACTAACCATGACCTACAAGGCTCTCCACGACCTCTCCCCTCCATACATCTCTGCCCTAATTTCCAAATATCTCCCCCCACGCACTCTCCGCTCCTCACAGGACCTTCTCCTCTGTTCTCCCCTTATCAGCTCCTCACACAACCGTCTCCAAGACTTCTCCCGTGCTTCACCCACACTCTGGAACTCACTGCCGCAACACATCAGACTCTCCTCCACTTTCACCAGCTTCAAAAGCAACCTGAAAACCCATTTCTTCAGGCTTGCCTATAACCTTCACTAAACTTGTCACTACTTCCTCCACAGACATGTCTGCCCCTCACCTCCTGTCTCTTTCCCCCTCCTTGTAGATTGCAAGCCCTCGCGGGTGGGGTCCTCTCTCCCTCTGTCGTGCCAATTGTCATTATCCCTTATCACTGTACTCGTTTGACTTATGTAATGTATGTAACCCCCTCGAATGTACAGCGCCCTGGAATCAATGGCGCTTTAAAATAAATAATAATAATAATTACCATAGACGTGTCACCTGACCTATCACCTCTTTACAATAGAGATGGGATCTGACCCACCAACTCCTTACCATAGACAAGGCCTCTGATCTACCATCTCCTTACCATGATCGACATGATATCTGACTCATTAACTCCTTACCATAGACATGGCTTCTCACCTACCACCTCCTAACCATAGAGATGGTATCTGACCTTCTTACCATAGACATGGCCTCTGACCTGGCACCTCCTTACCATAGACAAGGCCTCTGACCTACCATCTCCTTACCATAGACAAGGCCTCTGATCTACCATCTCCTTACCATAGACAAAGCCTCTGATCTACCATCTCCTTACCATAGAGATGGTATCTGACCTACCATCTCCTTACCATAGACAAGGCCTCTGACCTACCATCACCTTACCATAGACAAGGTCTCTGATCTACCATCTCCTTACCATAGACAAGGCCTCTGACATGCCATCTCCTTACCATAGAGATGTTATCTGACCTACCATCTCCTTACCATAGACAAGGCCTCTGACCTACCATCTCCTTACCATAGAGATGGTATCTGACCTACCATCACCTTACCATAGACATGGCCTCTGACCTGGCACCTCCTTACCATAGACAAGGCCTCTGACCTACCATCTCCTTACCATAGACAAGGCCTCTGATCTACCATCTCCTTACCATAGACAAGGTCTCTGATCTACCATCTCCTTACCATAGACAAGGCCTCTGACATGCCATCTCCTTACCATAGAGATGTTATCTGACCTACCATCTCCTTACCATAGACAAGGCCTCTGACCTACCATCTCCTTACCATAGACAAGGCCTCTGACCTACCATCACCTTACCATAGAGATGGTATCTGACCTACCATCTCCTTACCATAGACAAGGCCTCTGATCTACCATCTCCTTACCATAGACAAGGCCTCTGACCTACCATCACCTTACCATATAGATGGTATCTGACCTACCATCTCCTTACCATAGACAAGGCCTCTGATCTGCCATCTCCTTACCATAGAGATGGTATCTGACCTACCATCTCCTTACCATAAACAAGGCCTCTGACCTACCATCACCTTACCATAGAGATGGTATCTGACACCTACCATTCTCCTTTACCATAGACAAGGCCTCTGATCTACCATCTCCTTACCATAGACAAGGCCTCTGATCTACCATCTCCTTACCATAGACACGGCCTCTGATCTACCATCGAGATTTGTCGCTGGAACAGACATCTTTAAAGTGTGGTGGGGTGACTCTAAGGCTATGTTCACACGGCTTATTCACGGTGTAATTGCGGGACGGTGCGTGTTTGGATGCGTTTTGTCTGCAGCAGACACACACCCTGTAGTTTTAAATAGGGCTCCTGCGGCGTCAGATGGATCAGGAATTGACATGATAATTCTTTGAAGGATCTGAAAGACGCATCAAAAAAGACGCAAGTAAACACGCATCGGCGATCACTCGTTTTACATTGAAAGCAATCACACTGTACATTGTTAGATGTTTGGATCTGTTTTGGGTCTGTTCAGGGTCCCAAACACGCATCTAAAAACGGATCCAAAAATGCTGTGTGAACATCCCCTTAGATGTACAAAGCTCCAGAGCATCAGGCCCAGATTTCTAAACTAATGTCTTTGGCACCAGTTTAGGATACAAGCACAGCCCCTAGATTCTTATGATTTTGTGGGGTTGTAGCTCATGGACACATCAGAAGATTGCTTAAACCGGACTCCATGAGGTGGTTTGGTTAAGAGCTTTTGAGGACAATTACGCCCATTAAATGCCATTCTTACGAATACTTCTTTGAGGAAGAAATCCAGAGATAAAATAGAAAGTTTTTACTAATTTAGGACTATATACGCTATTTTAAGCAACCTATAGTGACCACCATAACAGTGCCAACCATATAGTGCCCACCATAACAGTGCCAGCCATACAGTGACCACCATAACAGTGCCAGCCATATAGTCACCACCTTAATAGTACCCGCTATAGAGTGCCAGCCATAACAGTGCCAGCCATAGAGTGCCCAACATAACAGTGCCAGCCATAGAGTGACCACCATAACAGTGCCAGCCATAGAGTGCCCAACATAACAGTGCCAGCCATAGAGTGACCACCATAACAGTGCCAGCCATAGAGTGCCAGCCATAACAGTGCCAGCCATAGAGTGACCAACATAACAGTGCCAGCCATAGAGTGACCACCATAACAGTGCCAGCCATGTATTGACCACCATAACAGTGCCAGCCATAGAGTGACCACCATAACAGTGCCAGCCATACATTGCCTACTATTACAGTACCAGCCATACATTGCCTACTATTACAGTGCCAGCCATAGAGTGACCAAGATAACAGTGCCAGCCATAGAGTGACCACCATAACAGTGCCAGCCATAGAGTGACCACCATAACAGTGCCAGCCATAGAGTGCCCAACATAACAGTGCCAGCCATAGAGTGACCACCATAACAGTGCCAGCCATAGAGTGACCACCATAACAGTGCCAGCCATAGAGTGCCCAACATAACAGTGCCAGCCATACAGGGCCCACTATATCAGTGCCAGCCATACAGGGCCCACTATATCAGTGCCAGCCATACAGTGCCCACCATAACAGTGCCAGCCATGTATTGACCACCATAACAGTGCCAGCCATATAGTGACCACCATAACAGTACTAGCCATACAGTGCCAGCCATATAGTGACCACCTTAATAGTACCCGCTATACAGTACCCAACATAACAGTAAAAGCCTATGTAAAACTTGTATCATCGTTCAGCCGATACGTGTTTTACATACATCTTTCGATTACATTTAATGGATCTGAACAAAGAATTGTCATGTGAAGTCTTGATCCATTTTACGCATCCGACACCTTATTTAAAACTATAGGGTGCATTTCTGCTGCACAGAGAATGTATCCAAACACGAAGCACACTTCGAGCAACATAGCAACCAATCAGAGCCCATAGCAACCAATCAGAGGTCACAGCAACCAATCAGAGCCCATAGCAACCAATCAGAGCCCATAGCAACCAATCAGAGGCCACAGCAACCAATCAGAGCCCATAGCAACCAATCAGAGCCCATAGCAACCAGAGCCCATAGCGACCAATCAGAGCCCATGGCGACCAATCAGAGCCCATGGCGACCAATCAGAGCCCATGGTGACCAATCGGGGCCCATGGCGACCAATCAGAGCCCATGGCGACCAATCAGAGCCCATAGCGACCACTCAGAGCCCATAGCGACCACTCAGAGCTCATAGCAACAACTCAGAGTCTATAGCAACCAATCAGAGTCTATGGCAATCAATCAGAGCTAATAGTAACCAATCAGAGCTCAGCTTTTATTTTTCCAGAGCCCTATATGAACTGAAAGATGGGCTCTGATTGGTTGCTACAGACTCTGAGTGGTTGCTATGGGTCTGATTAGTCTCTATGAGGTCTGTTTAGTCGATATGAGCTCTGATTGGTTGCTATGGGTTATGATTGGTTGTTATGATCTGTGGTTGCTACGGGCTCTGGTTGCTATGGGCTCTGATTGGTTACTTTGGGCTATGATTGATTGCTATGGGCTCTGATTAGTTGCTATGTGCAACAAAGACAATCTTCATACATAAGGCCCTAAGTGTCATTTAAACAGGGCCTTTTAATTGGTTATTTGATTGGTACCGAGCTGCAGTACTAGACACATGCACAACCCTACGTATGGCACTGTATCTGGTGAAGATGGTGCCGCACTCTACGAATGTACATCAGTAAAACATAATGCTATTCTGTAATGCTATGAAAGCTATGAATTACCGTAACAGTGGGGCGCATTTTGGGCGTATTGCAGTGCAATTACATGCCGAAATACGCCTCACAATTACACCGTGTGAACATAGCCTTAGACAGTTTTGATAAATAGGGGCCCAGTTTGTCTAAAAAAAATTGGAATTTAATTATTATTTTAAATTGTAATTAAATGTATTAACTTGAATAAATCTCCCCCACTAGGATCCAGGCTGACTGTTTTTTCCTGTTTTTTTTTCTCTTTAGATCGTGTCCGCCGTGCAGTATTGCCACCAGAAGTGTATTGTGCATCGAGATTTAAAGGTAATTTTTCTTTTTTTTTTACATATTTCTCATGTTTTATAGGGGGTTTCGGGTTATCCTTGTACATTTGCTCATTTTTACAAGGCAGCTGCTTTTGTATTTTACGTCTCGGTCCCAGACTGCACTCGTTTTGATGTTTATTACAGAGATACGAGGCGAGGGCTTCCCCTGCTGGTGACCGCTGACAATGGAAGACGTTACGATCCGGAGAATTACTGATTTTAATAGAGTTTGATCGTTTTTCGTTCCATACATTTGCCCTGTTGTGGATATAATGTGAGGATTGGACCCTGTGAATACTACACTGCAGCTGCGGTTTAGTGGAGAATTAATTTTGCTCTATAATGCCATTATATTCACGGCTATGTGACAGTTTCCATAGCAGCACACCGTGTAGGCATGGTGCCGCCACTGGCATCAATGCTACGGACCCTTATAGAAATAGCGCTATAGCACGTTTTTCTTTGTTACACCTCTGAAAGGCGAAATACATGACGACTGCAGGTCGCCTTATAGGCATTAAAATTGATAAAAGTGGCCAATTTCAATTGAAGCTATGATTTTTTGGGGGTGAAATATAATAAAAAATGATAGTTTTAGCCGATTGATAACAGACCATCATTGGGCCTCATTGATGAACCCTGTCGAACAGGAGGACTTGTACCAATATGAAGTATAATGACTCTCCAATAATTACCATATAAAGATTTTTATTCCAGAAAATACATTCTAAATACAAAAAATTCAGCTATCACAACTGAAACAACCTTAAAAACATTTAAAAACACAAAATACCCCCCAATACAAATATTGGTGACACATCCCTCACCCAAAGTTAACAAACAGTAAATTGGAAAGATGCATAATAAATATACGCATAACAGATCGAGTGATCAAAAATACAAAAACGCACCAAACCCAAAAAATTAATGATAAAAATACAAAAACCTATATTTCAATTCATTACCAAAGTGGTGGATATGTCACCAAGGAGGGTATTAGCCTCGACACGCGTTTCGCCGCCAGCTTTCTCAAGAGGCAAAATTATTAAGCTGGCGGCAAAACGCGCGGCGAGGCTAATACCCTCCTTGGTTAATTATCCACCACTTTGGTAATGACTTGAAATTTTGTTTGTTTTTTTTTTGGTTTGGTGCATTTTTGTATTTTTGATCACTTGATCTGTTATGTGTATATTTATTATGCATCTTTCCAATTTACTGTTTGTTAACTTTGGGTGAGGGATGTGTCACCAATATTTGTATTGGGGGGTATTTTGTGTTTTTAAATGTTTTTAAGGTTGTTTCAGTTGTGATCGCTGAATTTTTTGCATTTATAATGTATTTTCTGGAAAAAAAATCTTTATATGGTAATTATTGGAGAGTCATTATACTTCATATTGGTTCATGTCGTTTATGGTATGGTGACTTATATTCATGTTTAGACCAGTTTTTGAATTGGTATTGAACAGGAGGACTGTCCTTATTGACCATAGCGACCAATCAGAACTCATCTTTCATTTCTTATGCTGCTCTGGAAAAATGAAAGCTGCGTTCTGATTGGTCGCTATGGACAACAGAGACCGTCTAAACCAGGCATCCTCAAACTGCGGCCCTCCAGCTCTTGGGAAACTACAACTCCCATCAGTCCCACTGTTAGAGATTATATAGATGCATGATGGAAGTTGTAGTTTCCCAACAGCTGGAGGGCCGCAGTTTTGAGGATGCCTGGTCTAAACGCATGTTCACACGGCGCGTTACTCCATATTATGAAATCTGCATAGGATCCATGTGCAATCTGCATCTGGCTGAATGCTGGATTTGCTGTGGATTTTGCTGCAAATTCTTCTACATCGGCTTCTACGGGAAGAGGCGTAATGTGCAGGAATGGTGTATCTGCTGATTTTTAATGCAGATTTTGCCTTCTTTTTATGTCTGTTTTTCCAGTGATTAATTTTTGATTTGAGACGGTACAGCATATTCCGTTACAGATACCGTAGCTTTACTTATCTTTTCTGCCAGATTTTGCCTTCTCCCATTAGTCCGCAGTAAACTTTATCCCATGTGCACTAAAGGTGAGTTCACGCAGCGGGTTTTTGAAGCTGACTGTGTCAGCCGCAATAAAGTGCTGTTTTCTCGGAAAAACCCCTCCAAAGTCATTCATCCCTTTTGAATATGGGTTGTATGGAATAAGAGAAAGGTCAGTGTTGATTCCAGTGAATGGGAATGAGCCGCAATACCAGACACAGCCTGCAGACGAGTGTGGTGCTGTTTCTTGGAAAAAAGCAGATAGTTTACTCCAGGATAATCCAGGAGAGGGTCAACAATAAGAACAATGAATCTGCATTTGGGAGCAGGGATCCTTTATCAGAACGTGTGAGCTCCTAGAGCCAAAGCCCCGACTCCGACTCCTCAATTTCTCAAACCTCCGACTCAGACTCCTGACACCGACTCCGACTCCTAACTCCCTCATACACGGCGCATGTTTAAGTGATAACTTTACTGAAGTTAAATGGTAACATCAGGCTGTTTATCACCTTATGATCCAGTAATCAAGCTATTTAGGTAGAACAGACACTGACAAGCAAAAGGGTAACAATGTTTTGATCTTTTGAACACTTGTGGGTAGAGCTGAAGAAAAAGCTGTATTGGACTGTATCCAAGTCCAGTCTGCACCAACATTGGGAATGTGTAGAAGAGATCTGGGATCAGATTTTGGTCAAGATGTGCTTGAATCTGATCCAGAGCCCAGAAGGATTCAGGCAGTATTGAAAACCAAAGGTGGATTTCCGAAATACTAACAAAATAATAAAAATTAACATTTTGATTTTTAGGAGCAAAACAGTAAGGCCGTGTTCACACGGCTTATTTTGGCACGGATTGGCGCCATACTGCGCGCCGGATTTGCGCTGCAGTACGGCGCCAATCCGTCGCAGTAATTACGGTAATCCACCGTTCTCCTAGAGAACAGTGGATTCCGTCGCTCCTACCAGCTTGGCGAATCCGCCGGGCGGGGAGAAACTGGCATGCACATTATCCAGGCGCAATACGCGCCGTGGATAATGTAAGTATATGGGGCCGGCGGGCCGCGCCCCCGCACCCGCCCCTTATTCAAGACGGAATTGCGAGCGCAATCCGGCTCGCAATTCCGTCTGGAATAAGCCGTGTGAACACAGCCTAACTAAGCAGATGCTAAATACTTGCAAGTCAAATTTATGTATTTATGTAAGATAGGCAAGATGACTGTATATAAAATTACAGTAGCCTCATGTGCAAAGCTGTATTGGATGGTGAGATATGGAGCCTGAATCTCAGCAGTTCAAAACATTGTTACCCTTTTGCTTGTCAGTGTAAAACATTTTATTGGATACGATTTTAGAACACAAAAAAATTGTAAATATGCAAAACACTGCAGGAACATTTGTGGAGTCTCTGAATTTGTTCTGAGAAATACTATTGCCTCCATCAGATCCTGCATACATGAGCTCACATCTGATCTCATTATTTCCAGGCTAGAGAACGGCCTCTCTACACTAACTTGGGTTGGGGGCAAAGCGGTGACCACAGGGGCAACATCTCTAACAATGTCAGGGTATAAAGGAATTGCCTCAGCCACAGTCAGTTTTGATGAATGGCAGAACTCTTCTATTTCTTTGAAAGCAGGTGAAAAATTTTGCTGAAATCTGTTTGCCCTGGGAGCAGAATCTTTTCCCCTGGGGCAGCGCTTTGCCTGCTCCATGTCATCAATTACACTCCTCACGTGATAAAATATGGGAGCAGTAGCACTGGCCAGACCCATCTTGCTCTTTGAATCGAACTAACTGGACCAACTAATTAAATATTTTGGGAGTCGGTCCCTTTTATGACGACTCCGACTCCACAGCCCTGCTAGATCAGACCAGCACACGAGCCTTTCTGGTCAATGCTGCACCTGCAGGTTTGGTCTCATCCGGACTAAATGCGCTCGATTCTTTCCTGTATTTCTCCTCTGTAGAAATATCTAATAATCCCTTCCCAGCAGGACGTGGTATTAGCACAGAGACCGGGATGCCCTCCTTGTTCCTTCTCACACAGCTGTATAATGGGCACACTGTGGGGGCCCCAGCAGTCGTGTGCTCTTTGCAGACCTGGAACGTAGACCTTGTAAGGAGTGAGTGATCTTCTGACATAATCTCTTTTCTGAACAGGCAGAAAACCTTCTTCTCGACGCCGACATGAATATCAAAATAGCTGACTTTGGCTTCAGCAACGAGTTTACCATCGGGAACAAGTTGGACACGTTCTGCGGGAGCCCCCCATATGCCGCCCCGGAGCTGTTTCAGGGCAAGAAGTACGATGGCCCCGAGGTAGACGTGTGGAGCCTGGGGGTTATCCTTTACACCTTAGTCAGCGGATCATTACCCTTTGATGGACAGAATTTAAAGGTAAGGAAATAAAATGAATGATTATAGTCTCACAAGCTGCAAGGGTGCAGTCCGACATTAGAGTGCTTTCACACGGTGCAGTTTTTCTGTTGCAGTTCTGAACTGCTTTTAGTAACCGCAATGTCCTTTGACTTTTCTAAATTGTTTGGAAAGGTGTTGCACATACAGTGCCTTGCGGAAGTATTTGGTCCCCTTGAACATTTCAACCTTTTGCCACATTTCAGACTTCAAACATAAAGATATAAAATGTTATTTTTTTTTGTGAAGAATCAACAACAAGTGGGACACAATTGTGAAGTGGAACGAAATTTATTGGATATTTAAAACTTTTGTAAAAAATAAAAAACTGAAAAGTGGGGCGTGCAAAATTATTCGGCCCCTTAAGTTAATACTTTGTAGCACCACCTTTAGCTGCGATTACAGCTATAAGTCGCTTGGGGTTTGTCTCTATCAGATTTGCACATCGAGAGACTAAATTTCTTGCCCATTCTTCCTTGGAGCAGCTGGAGCTCAGGGGGTTGGATGGAGAGCGTTTGTGAGCAGCTGGCGCTCAGTGAGGTTGGATGGAGAGCGTTTGTGAGCAGCTGGAGCTCAGTGAGGTTGGATGGAGAGCGTTTGTGAACAGCTGGAGCTCAGTGAGGTTGGATGGAGAGCGTTTGTGAGCAGCTGGAGCTCAGTGAGGTTGGATGGAGAGCGTTTGTGAACAGCTGGAGCTCAGTGAGGTTGGATGGAGAGCGTTTGTGAGCAGCTGGAGCTCAGTGAGGTTGGATGGAGAGCGTTTGTGAGCAGCTGGAGCTCAATGAGGTTGGATGGAGAGCGTTTGTGAGCAGCTGGAGCTCAGTGAGGTTGGATGGAGAGCGTTTGTGAACAGCTGGAGCTCAGTGAGGTTGGATGGAGAGCGTTTGTGAACAGCTGGAGCTCAGTGAGGTTGGATGGAGAGCGTTTGTGAGCAGCTGGAGCTCAGTGAGGTTGGATGGAGAGCGTTTGTGAACAGCTGGAGCTCAGTGAGGTTGGATGGAGAGCGTTTGTGAACAGCTGGAGCTCAGTGAGGTTGGATGGAGAGTGTTTGTGAGCAGCAGTTTTCAGCTCTTTCCACAGATTCTCTATTGGATTCAGGTCTAGACTGTGACTTGGCCGTTCTAACACCTGGAGACGGTTACTTGGGAACCTTCCATTGTAGTTTTTGCTTTATGTTTGGGATCATTGTCTTGTTGGAAGATAAATCTCCGTCCCAGTCTCAGGTCTTTTGCAGACTCCAACATTCTTCCAGAATGGTCCTGTATTTGGCTCCATCCATCTTTTACTCCAAACATATCATTTTGCATTGTGGCCGTTGGATTTTGGTTTCTTCTCAGCAGAGCCCCTTCTTCCACGTTTGGTGTCTCCCAGGCGGCCCCGTCTTCCACGTTTGGTGTCTCCCAGGCGGCCCCTTCTTCCCCATGTTTGGTGTCTCCCAGGCGGCTTGTGGTAAACTTGAAACGAGACTTTTTATGGATATCTGTGAGAAATGGCTTCTTCTTGCCTTTTCCATAGAGGGCAGATTTGTACAACTGATTGTTGTCCTATGGACAGACTCTCCCACCTCAGCTGTAGATCTCTTCAGTTCATCCAGAGTGATCAGGGGCCTCTTGGCTGCATCTCTGATCAGTCTTCTCCTTGTTTGAGATGAAAGTTTAGAGGGACGGCCGGGTCTTGGTAGATTTGCAGTGGTCTGATGCTCCTTCCATTTCAATATGATGCCTGCACAGTGCTCCTTGGGATGTTTAAAGTTTGGGAAATCTTTTTGTATTCAAATCCGGCTTTAAACTTCTCCACAACAGTATCACGGACCTGCCTGGTGTGTTCCTTGGTCTTCATGATGCTCTCTGCGCTTTAAACAGAACCCTGAGACTATCACAGAGCAGGTGCATTTATACGGAGACTTGATTACACACAGGTGGATTATATTTATCGTCATCAGTCATTTAGGACAACATTGGATCATTCAGAGATCCTCACTGAAATTCTGGAGGGAGTTTGTTGCATTGAAAGTAAAGGGGCCGAATAATTTTGCACGCCCCACTTTTCAGTTTTTTTATTTTTTACAAAAGTTTAAAATATCCAATAAATTTCGTTCCACTTCACAATTGTGTCCCACTTGTTGATTCTTCACAAAAAAATTACAATTTTATATCTTTAGGTTTGAAGCCTGAAAAGTGGCAAAGGGTTGAATAGTTCAAGGGGGCCGAATACTTTCTCAAGGCACTGTATCAATACCGTCTTAGGCCATGTTCACACGACTTATTTTGGCACGCATTTCGCCGTCTATTTTCGCCGCGTATTGCGCGTTATACACGGCCAAATGCGTGCCGCAATTACAGTAATCCATTGCTCTCATACAGAGCTATGGATTACGCCGCGTCCCCCCACGCGTACAGTACGATCGTATTGTACGCATGGGGGGATAAGGGACATGTCAATTGTTCACAGCAATTATGCGGCGCGAACAATGCATGTCTATGGGGCCGCACCCCTCCCCCCGGTGCCTTGGGAGTACGCACTGATCAGTGCGAGCTCCATAAGCACACATTGTATTGCGCCGCAATACACCGTGTGAACATACCTTTAGTGAGATGGCGAAATTTTAGTGCAAGTGCAGTACTGCATTGCAATTAAACTGCATTTATTACCAGAAAGCTTTTTTCAGTTATGCTCACACGACGTTTTCAAGACGTATAGAAGTGCGTACTGTGCACACTAATACATATGCCTGGTGTTTTAGGAGTATGCGCTGGTGAACGTGCCCTAACAGTAAGGACTAGTCCAATCTTACAATGCACCGCATTTATTATAGTATTGATAAATATGGTGAATGTTAAAACTGTGTAGTTTAAGTTTACATCTTTTAAAAGATGACTTTTATGCCATTAACCATGCCAAAATTTTGGCGCACAGCGGTGCACACTAAGCCACACCCCTTTGTCAGATACCACGCCCCTTTTGACAAACAATGCGCAAAAGTGTCTGGAAATTGTCTGAAACACATCATAAACATTGTGTAGAGCTTGCAGAGCATTATTTATTGCACAAATTGCGCCAGAATTCTGGTGTGTCGTGATAAATGTCTCATTTTATCTATCCCTTTTTAGAGAACAATAGAGCAATCATTATGTTATTCCCTACTATTTGTAACACACTACATCATGATAAGCAGCAGCTGAAATAAATCGAGATTAGTCTGCCCTGCCATTAAGAACATTTCTCTCACAGCTAGAGAAGGATAATAATCTTTAATTGTATAGGACTACCGAAATAAAAAAAAGTATTATCAAAAATTGTAAAAAAAAAAAAAAGTTTTCCAGAAATATTGGTTTTAAGAAAATATTCCTTTCTGTTTGAAGTGTCTTTTTAATTTAAGAGCAGAAGAACTGAAACAGCGGGGTAGGCAGGGAACCTACCGTTAAGCTGGCAATGGGCTTTTATTAGCTAACATTTGTCCGACAGCCCTAACCCCCATGCACATGAAATAGAGAGAAGTGATTGCGCCATTGTTAGGGTGTGTTCACACGGCGTGTTGGGTCCGTGTTACATGCACTTTTAGATACGTGTTTGGATCCGTCTGTCGGACCCTAAACGGACCCAAAGACGTATCTAATAATGTGCAATGTGAATTAAGTTGCTTTTAACTAGAAACACACATCGGCGTTCAGACGAGTGATCTCCGATGCGTGTCTCGTTCCGTTTAAAGAATTGACTTGCTTTAAAACTATGGGATGCGATCCTGCAGCTGCGTGTTGGATACGTTTTGGATCCATTCGCCAATGCGTTTTTGGATGCGATTTTCGGATCCAACATGGATCCAAAGTCGGATCCAAAAACGCTGTGTGAACAAGCCCTTAGACACCTCTTATCTTCCCAGAGCCATAACTGCAGCTTGGGGCAGCCCTACCCCTAGTCCATGGCTGTAAACCACTACTTTTCAACAACAGGTTCCTTACTTGATGTGACGGCTGTCTGCGGTGTAACGCAATGCGGGCAATTATTTCTACTTAAAGGGATTGTGTAATAGAAGAAAAAATTCATTTCAAAAGGGGCCAAAGAAATACAAGTTATGCAACCAGTGTCTGTTCCCGCTTGTCCCCTTCCCACCCAAAAACACAGAAATAAATGCAATTGTACCTTTGTTTTTTTGGTTTAATTTGTTGTTAACGTGTACACTGAACAGTTTAGTTGACATGTTGCCCGTATTCAGAAGGTTAACAAGGGCTAAAAAATTCCATCACAGGATCACCGAATGGCATCACTATGTAGTGACTAATACCACCATAATGTTACTGACAAAACCAATATACCAAGACCAATATTACCAATATACAATATCAACAATATACAAAGACCAAATAATACCGCCACATCATGACCACATATCACCACAATAGAGAAACTTAATAAAACCGCCATACAGTTACTGAATGTAAACAGGAATACTAAGACCAATATTACCACCATACAGTGAACATATTCTGGTAGATAGCAGTTGTACACAATCGCTTTGCACACATAAGTGATCATAGTGCAGTTATGTTTAGGGACTCACAGGTGACGCTCCAGACCATCATGATGTCTTCTCCTGGCCACAACTCCTCCCTGCAGAATTTACCACTCAAACATGTTATATTTCTCAATTTTCCAGCACTTTTCTACAAATTCCCATCCATAGCCCCCAAATGGTAACAGTGTCCCCTTTGGTGCCCCACATAGTAATTGTACCTCAAATATTGACCGTGCCCTTAGTTGTGCCACCAGTAGGTAGAAACACACCGATATATTAGGCAGCCCCCCCTCCTCCCCAAAAATG
The DNA here is from genome assembly GCA_025379985.1 of Phyllomedusa bahiana. Taxonomy (NCBI): domain Eukaryota; kingdom Metazoa; phylum Chordata; class Amphibia; order Anura; family Hylidae; genus Phyllomedusa; species Phyllomedusa bahiana. The sequence goes on from JAODAL010008959.1 coordinate 39,715, forward strand.
AAGTCATTCAGATTTTTTTGTGGAGATTAGACACTAAAAATTTGTCAGATAAATGTCAGACTCTTCCTATTAAGTAGGTTAAGCCCTCCTTCAGTATAGGATTCGCTATAGTAGGTAGATAAGTAGATAGAGCCCCCTCTGGTAGATAGGTAAGTCGATAGGGCCTCCTCTAGAAGGTAGGTAGATGCCTCCTCTAGTAGGCAGGTAGATAGGTAGGTAGAGCCCCTTCTAGTAGGTAGGCAGGTAGATAGGGCCCCTTAGGCAGGTAGATAGGGCCCCTTATAGTGGGTAGGCAGGTACAACCTCAATTCCCAAAAAGTTGGGACACTAAAACAAATTGTGAATAAAAACTGAATGCAATGATGTGGAGGTGCCAACATCTAATATTTTATTCAGAATAGAACATAGATGACAGATCAAAAGTTTAATCTGAGTAAATGTAACATTTGAAAGGAAAAATACACTCACCGGCCACTTTATTAGGTACACCATGCAAGTAACGGGTTGGACCCCCTTTTGCCTTCAGAACTGCTTCAATTCTTCGTGGCATAGATTCCACAAGGTGTTGCAACGATGCTCAATTGGTACCAAGGGGCCCAAAGAGTGCCAAGAAAATATTCCCCACACCATGACACCACCACCACCAGCCTGAACCGTTGATACAAGGCAGGATGGATCCATGCTTTCATGTTGTTGACGCCAAATTCTGACCCTACCCTCCGAATGTCACAGCAGAAATCGAGACTCATCAGACCAGGCAACGTTTTTCCAATCTTCTACTGTCCAATTTCGATGAGCTTGGGGAAATTGGAGCCTCAGTTTCCTGTTCTTAGCTGAAAGGAGTGGCACCCGGTGTGGTCTTCTGCTGCTGTAGCCCATCTGCCTCAAAGTTCGCCGTACTGTGCGTTCAGAGATGCTCTTCTGCCTACCTTGGTTGTAACGGGTGGCTATTTGAGTCACTGTTGCCTTTTTATCAGCTCGAACCAGTCTGCCCATTCTCCTTTGACCTCTGGCATCAACAAGGCATTTCCGCCCACAGGACTGCCGCTCACTGGATGTTTTTTCTTTTTCGGACCATTCTCTGTAAACCCTAGAGATGGTTGTGCGTGAAAATCCCAGGAGATCAGCAGTTTCTGAAATACTCAGACCAGCCCTTCTGGCACCAACAACCATGCCACGTTCAAAGGCACTCAAATCACCTTTCTTCCCCATACTGATGCTCGGTATGAACTGCAGGAGATTGTCTTGACCATGTCTACATGCCTAAATGCACTGAGTTGCCGCCATGTGATTGGCTGATTAGAAATTAAGTGTTAACGAGCAGTTGGACAGGTGTACCTAATAAAGTGGCCAGTGAGTGTATGTTGATTCAAAATTTCACAGTGTCTACAAATGCCAAAAAAGTTGGGACAAGTAGCAATAAATGGCTGGAAAAATGACATAGAGCATATAACGAACAGCTGGAAGACCAATTAACACTAATTAGGTGAATTGCCAACATGATTGGGTATAAAAAGAGCTCCTCAGAATATCAGTGTCTCTCTGAAGCCAAGATGGTAAGAGGATCACCAATTCCACCATTGTTGCGCAGAAAGATAGTGCAGCAATACCAGGATGGTGTTACCCAGCGTAAAATAGCAAAGACTTTAAAGATATCATCATCAACCATCATCATCCAAAGATTGAGAGAATCTGGAACTATCGCTGTGCGTAAGGGTCAAGGCCGTGAAACTCTACTGGATGCTCGTGATCTCCGGGCTCTTGAACGTCACTGCACCTCAAACAGGAATCACAGCATGGGCTCAGGAATCCTTCCAGAAAGCATTGTTCGTGACCACAATCCACCGGGCCATCCGCCGCTGCCAGCTGAAACTCTACAGTGCTAAGAGGAAGCCATTTCTAAGCAAGCTCCACAAGCTCAGCCGGTTGCACTGGGCCGGGGGTCATTTAAGATGGAGTGTGGCAAAATGGAAAACTGTTCTGTGGTCAGATGAGTCACGATTTGAAGTTCTTTATGGAACAGTGGGACGCCAGGTCATCCGGACCAGAGAGGACAAGGACAACCCAAGTTGTTATCAACGCTCCGTTCAGAACCCTGCATCACGGATGGTATGGGGTGGTATGAGTGCTTGTGGCATGGGCAGCTTGCATGTCTGGAGAGACCATTAATGCAGAGAGCTATGTTCAGCTTCTAGAACAACATCTGCTCCCATCTAGACGTCAGCTCTTTCAGGGAAGACCCTGCAACAAGATAATGCCAGACCCCATTCTGCAGCAATCACAACATCATGGCTACGTAGGAAAAGGATCCGGGGACTGAAATGGCCGCCTGCAGTCCAGATCTTTCACCTATAGAGGAACATTTGGCGCATCTTTAAAGAGGAAGGTCGCGACAAAGAAGGCCCAAGACGATTGAACAGTTAGAGGCCTGTTATTAGACATGAATGGGGAGAGCATTCCTATTTCTAAACTTGAGAAATGGTCTCCTCTCTCCCCAGACGTCTGTTGACTGTTGTAAGAAGAAGGGGGGATGCCACACAGTGGTAAAAACGGCATGGTCCCAACTTTTGTGGGATTTGTTGACGCCATGAAATTTTGAAACATATTTTTTCACTTAAAATGATTACATTCTCTCAGTTTCAACTTTTGATCTCTGATTTGTGTTCTATTTGAATATTAATATTAGATGTTGGCAACACTCACTTTCATTGAAATTCAGTTTTTATTCACAATTTGTTTAGTGTCCCAACTTTTTGGGAATTGAGGTTGTAGATAGGGCCCCTTGTAATAGGTAGGCAGGTAGATAGGGCCCATTATAGTTGGTTGGTAGGTAGATAGATAAGGCCTCTTATAGTATGTAGGCAGGTAGATAGGGCCACTTTTAGTATGTAGGCAGGTAGATAGGGCCACTTTTAGTATGTAGGCAGGTAGATAGGGCCCCTTATAATAGCTAGGCAGGTAGATAGGGGCCCTTTTAGTATGTAGGCAGGTAGATAGGGCCCCTTATACTGGGTAGGCAGGTAGATAGGGCCCCTTATACTGGGTAGGCAGGTAGATAGGGCCCCTTATACTGGGTAGGCAGGTAATAGGGCCCCTTATACTGGGTAGGCAGGTAGATAGGGCCCCTTATAATAGCTAGGCAGGTAGATAGGGCCCCTTATAGTTGGTAGGTAGGTATATAAGGCCCCTTATAGTATGTAGGCAGGTAGATAGGGCCACTTATAGTTGGTAGGTAGATGTAGATAGGGCCACTTATGATGGGTAAGGACATCCTTTAGTAGGTAGGCAGGTACTCCAACCCCCTGTATTAAAAAAAAATTAAATAATACTACTCACCTTTGCTCTCCTATCTTCCCCCACTGAACTCTTCTTTGAATCCGGCGCTCCAGGACGCCAGTTACAGCATCTGCTAGGCTTAGGGCCTAATACAGACAGCGGCGCTATGACATCATTGCATCGCGCCGCTGCCGTGAGTGGCTGTACGGTCGGGATCAGTGTATCCTGACTGTTCAGCCTCAGCCGCTGCCTGCATTTTGGAGGCGGCGACTGATCACTGCATCACTGTGTTTATGTGACCCAGTGATACAGTCTAAGGTGAGGGGGACCTGAGTGCCTGCTGCAACCCCAGTCGCTCAGGTTCTCTCCTCTATCATACAACCCTATATATCACAGAGCTCAGCTCCTCTCCTGTATCATATAACCCTCTATATCACAGAGCTCAGCTCCACTCCCTCTATCATATAACCCTATATATCACAGAGCTCAGCTTCTCTCCTGTATCATACAACCCTATATATCACAGAGCTCAGCTCCTCTCCTCTATCATATAACCCTATATATCACAGAGCTCAGCTCCTCTCCTCTATCATATAACCCTATATATCACAGAGCTCAGATCCTCTCCTCTATCATATAACCCTATATATCACAGAGCTCAGCTTCTCTCCCTCTATCATATAACCCTATATATCACAGAGCTCAGCTTCTCTCCCTCTATCATATAACCCTATATATCACAGAGCTCAGCTCCTCTCCTCTATCATATAACCCTCTATATCACAGAGCTCAGCTTCTCTCCTGTATCATATAACCCTATACATCACAGAGCTCAGCTTCTCTATCATATAACCCTAATATCACAGAGCTCAGTCCTCTCCCCTATCATATATCACATATATATCACAGAGCTCAGCTTCTCTCCCTCTATCATATAACCCTATATATCACAGAGCTCAGCTTCTCCCCCTCTATCATATAACCTATATATCACAGAGCTCAGCTCCTCTCCTCTATCATATAACCTATTATCACAGAGCTCAGCTTCTCTCCCTCTATCATATAACCCTATATTCACAGAGCTCAGCTCCTCTCCTCTATCATATAACCCTATATATCACAGAGCTCTGCTCCTCCCCTCTATCATAAAACCCTATATTCACAGAGCTCAGCTTCTCTTCCTCTATCATATAACCCTATATATCAATCACAGAGCTCGGCTCCTCTCCTCTATCATATAACCCTATATATCACAGAGCTCAGCTCCCTCCTCTATCATATAACCCTATATATCACAGAGCTCAGCTCCTCTCCTCTATCATATAACCCTATATATCACAGAGCTCAGCTCCTCTTCCTCTTTCATAAAAACCCTATGTATCACAGAGCTCAGCTTTTCTCCTCTATCATATAACCCTATATATCACAGAGCTCAGCTCCTCTCCTCTATCTATAACCCCTATATATCCAGAGCTCAGCTTCTCTGCTCTATCATATAACCTATATATCACAGAGCTCAGCTTCTCTCCTTCTATCATTTTAACCCTATATATCACAGAGCCAGCTTCTCTCCTCTGTCATATAACCCTATATATCACAGAGCTCACTTCTTCCTCTATCATATATCCCTATATATCACAGAGCTCAGCTTCTCTCCTTCTATCATATAACCCTATATATCACAGAGCTCAGCTTCTCTCCTCTGTCATATAACCCTATATATCACAGAGCTCAGCTTCTCTCTCTATCTAATAACTCTATATATCACAGAGCTCAGCTCCTCTTCCTCTATCATATAAACCTATATACACAGAGCTCAGCTTCTCCCCTCTATCATAAAAACCTATATATCACAGAGCTCAGCTTCTCTCTTCTATCATATAACCCTATATATTACAGAGCTCAGCTCCTCTCCTTTATCATATAACCCTATATATCACAGAGCTCAGCTTCTCTCCTCTATCATATAACCCTATATATCACAGAGCAACAAAACAACAGTAGAAGAATCAGCTGACCTGTTCTCCTGATGATCTATGTGTGGTAGGGGCTCAGCTCCGACTTGCAAAGAAGAATTATAAGGTGTTGCCAGCTCCAAAGAATCCACAGTGATTAAAAATAATACTTCTTAATTTCTTGCTTATAAAATAATTTTACACGGCCAAATGACATGAGACTTCACATAACCAGTGGTGTATAGCATATCCGCTGACGCGTTTCAAATCAGGCTGGATCCTTAGCCGTATCTCACGTCTAAGAATCCAGCCTGATCTGAAATCCAACCTTTTTGCTAATTTTGTGTAAGACCCCCTTCAAGTGAAGGCATGTGTGACTCTGTCAGATGTTTATATCACAATGATAGTAGTGACAGGTACATAGTATGTGTTCATTAATGTGGAGATTTTTTTTTCCATTTTTTTTAGGAATTACGGGAACGAGTTCTGCGCGGAAAGTACCGTATACCCTTTTATATGTCCACAGACTGTGAAAACCTGCTCAAGAAACTGCTTGTACTGAACCCTGTTAAGCGAGGCAGCTTAGAAGTAAGTCTCAAATATTGGTCATGTTGGTCACTTTACCGTTGCTCCAGTCAAGGCTGCCATCAGTCATGTATTGACCGTTTCAAGGCCCCATAAAGCCAAATCAAATGGGGCCCCCACTCATTACTAGTTCCTATTTTTGTAACATATCAGTGGGCCCCTTTTTGATTAGGGCCCCTGACAGGAGTACTGCCCGTACTGCCCTATTGGCACCCCTGGCTCCAGTGACTCCTACCCATCTAGTGGAGGGAAAATAGTGCCAGTACATGGCATTCATTGGAGTGTCTGGGCGTCCATGTAATACGTGGCAGCATTGAGTGCTCAGGAGCAGCAGTTCTCCTCTTTGGATGATAGAGGTGGTGTCCATACAATGACACTATGACGTGATAGGTTACAATTGATAGACTTTAGGCACGACCAGACGGCAGAGGACAAAATACTGTCAGTTTTGTGAACAGAAAAAACATCCGTCCGATGAATATTTTGAACTAATTTTGACATTTTAGTCCGTTTTCGTTTTTTTAGTTTTCAGTTTTTTAATCTCTGATTTGTGCGCTGATTTTGCGCCAGATTCCAGTCGGTTTTTGGACTGTTTTTCAGCAGAAAAGTGTAGTGAGTGCAATGCATTTATTATTGGTGCAAGAAGCCATGTGGTTTTTATTACTCCTCCCGGTAGTCGCTCTCTAAGCTTGCAGTAGCCATTCGGTTTGCATCAAAGCCAGACGTGTTCTTTGTCTACTCCAGTCAGCTCATCTGAAAAACTTCTATGTCCATATGTTGGTGCATTTTGGGAGGTGTAGCTCATGCGTCTTCTTCCAGGAGGTGAATTTGGGGACCTTTCTGTAAAAAAAAGTGCTAACGAACCTCCGATAACACGTCTACCATAGGAGGAACCCATAGTGCGTCCTAAAGCACTACTGAGTTTTTTCTGGACAGATCTGCCCAAAATACACGCAAAAATTAGTTCACTGACTTTCTTCTGTTCAGTTCCCATTGACTTCAATAGTAAATTATCAGACAGAAGAATGTTAATGTTCCAAGTTTTTGGCTAAGTACACGCTTCAAGGGTTTTGAGTCGGATTTTAAAAACGTGATTTATAAACCATTTGAAAAACCGGCTGTCGACCATCCCCATAGACTTTAATAGAAAATCCGCCCAGTAGTCTACACTGCACGGTTTTTCTCCTGGGCGGATTTTCACACCATCAGCATTCTGAAAAACTCGGAACATTCACATTCTTACGCCCGGTTTTCGGGCAGAAGCTGTGCTCTTGAGTAATTAGAGGGACGGGCGAATCTGCAAACTATGGACAGTACCGTCCACTAAACCATCGAAAAGACGATAAAATACCGGTCGGATTCTTTAATCAGAGTCTGACCGGTATCTTTTCTATGCCGTATGGACGTACCCTTTTGGTTTTGAAATCTGTCCAGCGGAAAAACCGAGCAGTGTAGACGACTGGGCGGAATTTGCATTGAAGTCTATATGGAGATGGTTAACTGTTGTTTTTCAGACGGTTTCAAAATCTGAAATCCAACTGAACAACCGACTAAAAACCCCTGCGTGGACGCACCCTTAGGCCATGTTCACACGGCTTAAAATGGGACGTATTTCAGTCCGTAATTACGCGCCGTAGTGCGCGAATTACAGCTGGAATACGTCCCAGTCATTACGGTAATCCACAGCTCACATAGCGATCTATGGATTACGTCTCCTCTCCCTGCTCGGCGAATCCGCGGGGGGAGATAAGTGACATGTCAATTACTAGCGGCGAATACGCGCCGAGAATAATGAATGTCTATGGGGCCGTCGGGCAAAGTACACACGGTGTAATTGCGTGGCGAAATATGTCCCGCAATTAAGCCGTGTGAACATAGCCTTAGGGTATGTTCACACAGGATCATTTCGGCGCACATTTCGCTGCATATTTGCGCTCTAATGCGGGCGAGATGCGCGCCAAAATTTCAGTAATCCATAGTTCTCATAGATTACTATGGATTATGCCTCGTCCCCCCGCGCGTACAATACTATCGTGTTGTACGCGCGGAGAGATAAGTGACATGTCAGTTACTTGCTGCGATTACGCGCCGCAAGTAATGAATGTCTATGGGGCCAACAGGCTGATGCCTCCGGTTAATATTCATTAATTCCTATTAAAAAAGACTATGACGCGTTTTTTCCGTGTGTTTTCTGCACTTATTTTAAAACGCTGTTTACAACTCTGACAAAGAAGTGACGTCAATTCTGTTTCACATGAGCAGCTCCCCTTGCATCTGCCGGTTTCTTTCATGGTGACTTGGTTGTCACAAGGCCATTTTCTGTTCTGCACAGCAAATCATGAAGGATCGGTGGATGAATGTTGGCTATGAAGACGACGAGCTGAAGCCGTACACTGAACCCGAACCTGATAACAATGACACAAAGAGGATAGGTAGGTGATACTACAGACTTGGGATAGGTGATACCACAGACTTGGGATAGGTGATACTACAGACTGGGGGTAGGTGATACTACACACCGGGGGTAGGTGATACTACAGACTGGGGGTAGGTGATACTACAGACTGGGGGTAGGTGATACTACACACAGGTGGTAGGTGATACTACACACTGGGGGTAGGTGATACTGCAGACTGGGGGTAGGTGATATTATGTACTGGGGTAGGTGATACTACAGACTGGGGGTAGGTGATACTACAGACTGGGGGTAGGTGATACTACAGACCGGGGGTAGGTGATACTACAGACTGGGGGTAGGTGATACTATGTACTGGGGTAGGTGATACTACATACTTGGGATAGGTGATACTACAGACTTGGGATAGGTGATACTACAGACTGGGGGTAGGTGATACTACAGATGGGGGTAGGCGATACTATGTACTGGGGGTAGGTGATACTACAGACTGGGGGTAGGTGATACTACAGACTGGGGGTAGGTGATACTATAGACTGGGGGTAGGTGATACTACACACCGGGGGTAGGTGATACCACAGACTGGGGGTAGGTGATACCACAGACTGGGGGTAGGTGATAATATGTACTGGGGTAGGTGATACTACAGACCGGGGGTAGGTGATACTACAGACTGGGGGTAGGGGATACTTCAGACTGGGGGTAGGTGATACTACACACCGAGGGGAGGTGATACTACAGACTGGGGGTAGGTGATACAAAAGACTTGGGGTAGGTGATACTATAGACATGGGGGTAGGTGATTTATGTATGGGGTTAGGTGATACTACAGACTGGGGGTAGGTGGATACCACAGCTGGGGGTAGGTGATACTACAGACTGGGGGTAGGTGATACCACAGACTGGGGGTAGGTGATACTACAGACTGGGGGTAGGTGATACCACAGACTAGGGGGAGGCGATACTACAGACTGGGGATACTATGTACTGGGGTAGGTGATAATACACACCGAGGGGAGGTGATACTACAGACCGGGGGTAGGTGATACTACAGACTGGGGGTAGGTGATACTATAGACTGGGGGTAGGTGATACTACAGACTGGGGGTAGGTGATACTATGTACTGGGGTAGGTGATACTATGTACTGGGGTAGGTGATACTACACACCGAGGGGAGGTGATACTACAGACTGGGGGTAGGTGATACTACAGACCGGGGGTAGGTGATACTACAGACTGGGGTAGGTGATACTACAGACTGGGGGTAGGTGATACTACACACCGGGGGGGTGTACTAGATGGGGTAGGTGATACTACAGACTGGGGGTAGGTGATACTATGTACTGGGGTAGGTGATACTATGTACTGGGGTAGGTGATACTACAGACTGGGGGTAGGTGATACTACAGACTGGGGGTAGGTGATACTACAGACAGGGGGTAGGTGATACTAAAGACCGGGGGTAGGTGATATTATGTACTGGGGTAGGTGATACTACAGACTGGGGGTAGGTGATACTTCAGACTGGGGTAGGTGATACTATAGACTGGGGGTAGGTGATACTACAGACTGGGGTAGGTGATACCACAGACTGGGGGTAGGTGATACCACAGACTGGGGGTAGGTGATACTACAGACTGGGGGTAGGTGATACTACAGACTGGGGGTAGGTGATACTATAGACTGGGGGTAGGTGATACTATAGACTGGGGGTAGGTGATACTACAGACTGGGGGTAGGTGATACTACAGACTGGGGGTAGGTGATACTAAAGACTGGGGGTAGGTGATACTACAGACTGGGTGTAGGTGATACTACAGACTGGGGGTAGGTGATACTACAGACTGGGGGTAGGTGATACTACAGACTGGGGGTAGGTGATACTATGTACTGGGGTAGGTGATACTACAGACCGGGGGTAGGTGATACTACAGACCGGGGGTAGGTGATACTACAGACTGGGGGTAGGTGATACTACACACCGGGGGTAGGTGATACTACAGACTGGGGGTAGGCGATACTATGTACTGGGGGTAGGCGATACTACACACTGGGGTAGGTGATACCACAGACTGGGGGTAGGTGATACCACAGACTGGGGGTAGGTGATACTATGTACTGGGGTAGGTGATACTACAGACCGGGGGTAGGTGATACTACAGACTGGGGGTAGGGGATACTTCAGACTGGGGGTAGGTGATACTACACACCGAGGGGAGGTGATACTACAGACTGGGGGTAGGTGATACTATAGACTGGGGGTAGGTGATACTATAGACTGGGGGTAGGTGATATTATGTACTGGGGTAGGTGATACTACAGACTGGGGGTAGGTGATACCACAGACTGGGGGTAGGTGATACTACAGACTGGGGGTAGGTGATACCACAGACTGGGGGTAGGTGATACTACAGACTGGGGGTAGGTGATACCACAGACTGGGGGTAGGTGATACTACAGACTGGGGGTAGATGATACTATGTACTGGGGTAGGTGATACTACACACCGAGGGGAGGTGATACTACAGACTGGGGGTAGGTGATACTACAGACTGGGGGTAGGTGATACAACAGACTGGGGGTAGGTGATACTACAGACTGGGGGTAGGTGATACTACAGACTGGGGGTAGGTGATACTATGTACTGGGGTAGGTGATACTACACACCGAGGGGAGGTGATACTACAGACTGGGGGTAGGTGATACTACAGACTGGGGGTAGGTGATACTACACACCGAGGGGAGGTGATACTACAGACTGGGGGTAGGTGATACTATAGACTGGGGGTAGGTGATACTATGTACTGGGGGTAGGTGATACTATGTACTGGGGGTAGGTGATACTACAGACTGGGGGTAGGTGATACTACAGACTGGGGGTAGGTGATACTACAGACGGGGGGTAGGTGATACTATAGACAGGGGGTAGGTGATACTATGTACTGGGGTAGGTGATACTACAGACTGGGGGTAGGTGATACTACAGACTGGGGGTAGGTGATACCACAGACTGGGGGTAGGTGATACTACAGACTGGGGGTAGGTGATACCACAGACTGGGGGTAGGTGATACTACAGACTGGGGGTAGGTGATACTACAGACTGGGGGTAGGTGATACTACAGACTGGGGGTAGGTGATACCACAGACTGGGGGTAGGTGATACTACAGACCGGGGGTAGGTGATACTATAGACTGGGGGTAGGTGATACTATAGACTGGGGGTAGGTGATATTATGGACTGGGGTAGGTGATATCACAGACTGGGGGTAGGTGATACCACAGACTGGGGGTAGGTGATACTACAGACTGGGGGTAGGTGATACTATGTACTGGGGTAGGTGATACTATGTACTGGGGTAGGTGATACTACAGACCGGGGGTAGGTGATACTATGTACTGGGGTAGGTGATACTACAGACTGGGGGTAGGTGATACTACAGACTGGGGGTAGGTGATACCACAGACTGGGGGTAGGTGATACTATGTACCGGGGTAGGTGATACTACAGACTGGGGTAGGTGATACTATGTACTGGGGTAGGTGATACTACAGACTGGGGGTAGGTGATACTACAGACTGGGGGTAGGGGATACTTCAGACTGGGGGTAGGTGATACTACAGACTGGGGGTAGGTGATACTATAGACTGGGGGTAGGTGATACTATAGACTGGGGGTAGGTGATATTATGGACTGGGGTAGGTGATACCACAGACTGGGGTAGGTGATACTACAGACTGGGGGTAGGTGATACTACAGACTGGGGGTAGGTGATACTACAGACTGGGGGTAGGGGATACTTCAGACTGGGGGTAGGTGATACTACAGACTGGGGGTAGGTGATACTATAGACTGGGGGTAGGTGATACTATAGACTGGGGGTAGGTGATACTATAGACTGGGGGTAGGTGATATTATGGACTGGGGTAGGTGATATCACAGACTGGGGGTAGGTGATACCACAGACTGGGGGTAGGTGATACTACAGACTGGGGGTAGGTGATACTACAGACTGGGGGTAGGTGATACTATGTACTGGGGTAGGTGATACTATGTACTGGGGTAGGTGATACTATGTACTGGGGTAGGTGATACTACAGACCGGGGGTAGGTGATACTATGTACTGGGGTAGGTGATACTACAGACTGGGGGTAGGTGATACTACAGACTGGGGGTAGGTGATACCACAGACTGGGGGTAGGTGATACTACAGACTGGGGGTAGGGGATACTTCAGACTGGGGGTAGGGGATACTTCAGACTGGGGGTAGGTGATACTACACACCGAGGGGAGGTGATACTACAGACTGGGGGTAGGTGATACTATAGACTGGGGGTAGGTGATACTACACACTGGGGGTAGGTGATACTACAGACTGGGGGTAGGTGATACTATGTACTGGGGTAGGTGATACTACACACCGAGGGGAGGTGATACTACAGACTGGGGGTAGGTGATACTATCGACTGGGGGTAGGTGATAGTATGTACTGGGGTAGGTGATACCACAGACTGGGGGTAGGTGATACTATAGACTGGGGGTAGGTGATTCT
>JAODAL010008959.1:55000-113904 GCA_025379985.1 Phyllomedusa bahiana
GTCACATTGATACCGAATACGTTTAGTTTGCTTATTATGTAATGTATGCCGAAAGGATATTTTATGCTATATAATTTTTTCTTCTTTTTTTGCAGTATTTTTTCTTGTTTTTTTTAAACTATTCAACTTTAGCACTAGAAACCTATTCACGACTTCTTCACGTTACATGACGACTAAAGTTTTAGTTTATTTGCTCACACTGTTATCATGACACATAGGACAAATCCCATTGACTTATGAAGGGAGCATCAGCTCTAATGCTTAAAGGGGTATATTTCTGACATTGCTAGTATCTATCTATCTATCTATCTATCCTCATATCTATCTATCTATCCTCCTATCTATCCATCTATCCTCATATCTATCTAGCCGCATCTCTATCTATCCTCATATCTATCTATCTATCTATCTATCCTCATATCTATCTAGCCTCATATCTATCCTCATATCTATCTACCCTCATATCTATCTCTCCTCATATATATCTATCTATCCTCATATCTATCTATCTATCTATCTATCTATCTATCTATCTAGTATCTATCCTCATATTTATCTATCTAATATCTATCCTCATATCTATCTATCTATCTATCTATCCCACTCTCCATTGAGAAAGGCTCGTTTGAGTCGAAACATTGCCCTAGGTCATTATGAATAAAAGTCTTTTTGATTTATTTCTCAATTGGGAGTGCTGTAATTTTTCCTGATTATTGAATTGGACCTGTGGCTCTGGGTAATTTTTTGCTGGCACCCATATATATATATATATATATATATATAGAGTGAAGGAAATAATTATTTGATCCCTTGCTGATTGTGTAAGTTTGCCCACTGACAAAAACATAAACAGTCTATAATTTTATGGCTATGTTCACACGGATTTTGGGATGCATTTCGCGACGTATTGAGAGCGTACTGCACTCTAATACGAGCAAAATGCGCCCCAATCATTACGGTAATCCACAGTACTCATAGAGAACTATGGATTATGCCTCCTCTGCCACGATCGTATTGTAGGCGCGGGGAGATAATTGATTAATGTCGGTCTATGGGCCGGCTGGCTGCCTCCCCCACCCCCTCCACATCGCGCGAACTCCTGAACACCCGGCGGAATTGCGGTGCGTACTGTACGCCCCGCAGTTAAGCCGTATGAACATAGCCTAACATTGAAAGACAGACTATCCAAAATAAAATCCAGAAAATCACATTGTATAAATGATATACATTTATGTGCATTTTGCATTGAGAAATAAGTATTTGATCCCTCTCACAAAAAATGCTTAATACTTGGCGGCAAAACCCTTGTTGGCAAGCACAGCAGTCAGACGTTTTTTGTAGTTAATGATGAGGTTTGCGCACATTTCAGGAGGAATTTAGGTCGACGCCTCTTTGCAGATCATCTTTAAATCATTAAGATTTTGAGGCTGTTGCTTGGCAACTTGGAGCTTCCAACTCCCTCCATAAATTTTCTATGGGATTAAGGTCTGGAGACTGGCAAGGCCACTCCATGACCTTAATGTGCTTCTTTTTGAGCCAATCCTTTGTTGCTTTGGCTGTATGATTCGGGTCATTGTCTTGCTGGAAGACCCAGCCACAACCCATTTTTAATGTCCTGGCGGAGGGAAGGAGGTTGTAAACTCAGGATTTTATGGTACATGGGTCCATCCATTTTCCCATTAATGCGGTGAAGTAGTCCTGTGCCCTTAGAAGAGAAACACCCCCAAAACATAATGTTTCCACCTCCATGCTTGACAGTGAGGACGGTGTTCTTTGGGTCATAGGCAGCATTTCTCTTCCTCCAAACACAGTGAGTTAAGTTAATGCCAAAGTGCTCAATTTCTGTCTCATCTGATCACAGCACCTTCTCTCCAATCACTCACAGAATCATCCAGGTGTTCATTGGCAAACTTCAGATGGGCCTGCACATGCGCCTTCTTGAGCAGGGGGACCTTGCGGGTACTGCAGGATTATAACCATTACGGCGTTAAGTGTTACCAATGGTTTTCCTGGTGATTGTGGTCCCAGCTGCCTTGAGATCATTACTGAGTTCCCCCCCGTGTAGTTTTAGGCTGATCTCTCACCTTCCTCCTGCTCAAGGATACCCCACGAGGTGAGATTTTGCAGGTGCCCCAGATCAATGTCCATTGACAGTCATTTTGTATTTCTTCCATTTTCTTACTATTGCACCAACAGTTGTCCCTTTCTCACCCAGCGTCTTAATTGTGGTTTTGTAGCCCATTCCTGCTTTGTGCAGGTCTATGATCTTATATTTACTATTTTGCCGTTGGCAAACTTAAAGTCTATCAGTTCTCTATCTGTTAAACACTAAAACGTAACTTTTATTATATATAACTCTTAACCTCTATACTCACTATTTAAAAACATTTAACCCTTTTTGCTTCTGAAAGAACGAATAACTCCTTTTCTATTATCAAGTCTGGTGGAGCACCACCTATTCACAGGAGAGCCTTATATCTATAGCAAAGTACTAGCTCCAGTAAGGGATCCCAAGCCTACTACTTGGGGTGTCGTCCCTAATCTCATGGACACAGAACACGGACCTCTAAGCACTGATGAAGCCAGGTTAGCTGGTGAAACATGTCGGGGAGGTCAGATATGACGTTTTAAATTGTGATTTTCCCCCTCTTTTAAAAGTGTCCCCTGCTGCGCGGGTCACAAGGGGCCTTTTTTGTTCTGTGTCCATGGATTGGGGATTCCCAATAGTTGGCTTGGGACCCTTAAAGAAGTAGTACTTTGCTATAGATATAAGGTCCCTGTTAATAGGTGGGCTCCCCCAGATTTGATAATGAAAAGGAGTTTTTTTCTTCTTTCAAGGCAAAAAGGGTTAAATGCGAGGAAAAAAAATTCGGTTTTTAAATAGTGTGTATAGGGGTTTAAAAGGTTGATATAATAAAAGTTACGTTTTGTTTTAAAGATAGGAAACTGATAAAGTTTAATTTTGCCAACGGCAAAATAAAAAATTGTGTAAAAAAGTCTCTCGTTCTTTGCGGGACCCCAAATTTTTTGGGAGATTTGTACGGGGTCTATGTCTTATCCTGACATCCTTGGGGGGAAAAGCTCTTTGGGTCTTGCCCATATTGTAGGGTTAGTCTGCTGATTGAGTTGGGACAGGGTTTTTATAAAGGTGACATTTAAGACAGTGTCTTTAAATTGCAGGTAAAGATTGATTGGGCCCTTTAACTGGTCTGTAGGACCCAAAAAATTTAATGGTTTGGGGGTAGGGATCAAATTACTTATTTCTCTCAGCAAAAATGCAAATATTTTTATAAATTTAAAAATGTGATTTTCGGATTTTTTTTTGGATTTTCTATCTCTCAATGTTAAAAACAAACCTCCCCCTTAAAAATTTAGACTTTTCATGTCTTTGCAGGGGCAAACTTACACAATAGAAGGGATCAGATAATTATTTTTCACTGTTATTGGGTGTTGGAAGGGCGGCTCTTTTCCTTGTTTATCTAATTATCTATCTTTCTTATTATCTATCTATTTATTTATTTATCTTTTTATTTATCTGTCTCAATAGCTATGTCTTTCTCATATCGGTCTCATTCTATTTGTCATTATCTATCCCATATTTCTATCTATCTATTATCTATCCCATATCTATTTATCTATCTGTATATTCCATATCTATCCTATCTATCTATCTCATTATCTATCTTCCTTATTATCTGTCTCGCTAGATATCTTTTTCATTTTTTGTATTCTATATTTGATTATCTTTCTGGGCAGGCTCTATGAGGGCTTTATCTTATATAGTTACTAGTGGTGAGAGTAAAATGAAACTACAAATGTTGCAGCATCTTTGCTGCTTGGAGTGTCAGTCTTTACTGTAATTCTGGCATTCTGTTCATGAACCAGAATGCTCAAGATGAACGTTGCTGTAGGCCCCATTCCTCATGGATAAGGACATACTGTAGTTAATGGATTTATGGGGGGACAGATTAGATGTGAGGATAAAGCAGAAGATATGTGATTATCAGTAGGCAGTGCTGCATCTAGAAGTGCCGTGTAATAGCTGTATAATATGAATGTTCCCTGGAAGTGGCAGAAGGAGAGAACTTGTGGTGTGTGATTACAGCATCTGCCGCATCCATTAGGAGGATCAATACTAAACCCTTTCCATGGTGGTGGATGACGGACAGGGTCACGCTGCCCTGAAATCGTCTCCACTTTCTGTATCTAACAATCCTTTGCTGTATCTGTTCCCGGAGAGATATGCCTGTCACCCAGCTTTCCGAGACCCCTGAATGGCAAATGTTTTGCATTGTTGCTGGTTGGCAAAGCTGGGTACAACCTGTGTAGGAGCTGTAGTGGCAGCCATGTGCGGCTCACCCAGCTTTCCCAGAGGAATGATAACCAAGACATGACCGACAAGACTCACAGACAAGGAAAAGACGTGTTATTGTAGGAAATGCTTCCTAGAGTCCCAATGGTATCAGTGATGTGACAGTATCTGTCCTCCGCAGCTGGACCCTCAATTCCCCCATCTGTGTCATACACGAAACGAGGACAGGCCAACAGCGTGGAGAGCGAACAGAAAGAGGACTGGGACAAGAACGGCTCCCGCAAGCTCAGCAGCGCCACCGTGGGATCTAAAGGAGAGGTGACTGCAAGCCCCCTGGCAGGTCCAGAGAGGAAGAAGTCCACCACTGGCCCCAGTGTAAGTCACAGGATGGAATAATCTAGCTATCTATCTGTCTCACATCTATCTATCTATTTATCTCATATCTATCTATCTATCTATCCCCATATCTATCTATCTATCTATCTATCTGTCTCACATCTATCTATCTCATATCTATCTATCTATCTATCCCATATCTCTGTTTATCTATCTATCTATCTATATATCTATCTCATATCTATCTATCTATCTATCTATCATCTATCTATCTATCTATCTCATATCTATCTATCTATCTATCTATCTATCTCCTATCTAACTATCGATCTATCCCATATCTATCTATCTCTCTCATATCTATCTATCTATCTATATCTATCTCATATCTATCTATCCCATATCTATCTCTCTATCTATCTCATATCTAGCTATGCCATATCTATCTATCTCATATTTATCTATCTATATCATGTCTATCTATCTATCTATCTATCTATCTGTCTATCTCATATTTCTATTTCTTTCTTTTTCTCTGTTTTATCTAAAGGTTATATAAGGATAAACTAAAGGATTAAACTTTGTATCTATCTCATGTCTATCTAATATTTTGCAGTCTATATAGCTAGCTATCTAATTTATTTTATCTATCTTCTATTTATATCTATCTATGTATCTGTCAGTTATATCTATATTTCTATTTTATATCCATTTATATTCATCTATTTACAAATATCTATGTTATACTTTTTTCTATCTTTCTATTTCACACCCACCTACAGTTGAAACCAGAAGTTTCCATTCACTATATAAAAAGCCCCATCTGCAGGTTTTCTCACTTTCTGACATGAAATCAGAATAAACCTTCCCTGTTTTAGGTCAATTAGGAACCAAAATTATATATATTTGCCAAATGCCAGAATAATGAGAGAGAATTTTTTAAGACATTTTTATTACTTTCTGCATAGTCAGAAGTTTCCATCCATTTCATTAGTATTTGGTTGCTTTGCCCTTAAACTGTAGGACTTTGGTCACATGTTTTGGATCCTTCCACAAGCTTCTCACAATAGTTGGTAGGAATTTTGGCCCATTCCTCCTGACAGACCTGGAGTAACTGAGCCATGTTTGGAGGTCGCCTTACTCGCACCTGCCTTTTCAGCTTTGCCCATAAATTTTCAATAGGATTGAGATCAGGGCTTTGTGATGGACGCTCCAAAACATTGACTTGGTTCTCCTTAAGCCACTTTGTAACCAGTTTGGCAGTAGCTTCAGGTCATTGTCCATTTGGAAAACCCATTTCCGCCCAAGCCTTAACTTCCTGGCTGATGTCTTGAGATGTTGCTTCAGTATTGCCACATAATCTTTTTTCCTCATGATGCCATCTATTTTATGAAGTGCACCAGTGCCTCCTGCAGCAAAACAACCCCACAACATGATGCTGCCACCTCTGTGTTTCACAGTTGGGATGGTGTTCTTAGGCTTTCAAGCTCCTCCCTTTTTCTTCCAAACGTAACGATGGTCATTATGGCCAAACAGATCAATTTTTGTTTTGTCAGACCACAGGACATGTCTCCAAAAATGTAGGTCTTTGTTCCTGTGCATTTCCAAACATTAATCTGGCTTTTATATGTTTCTTTTGGAGTAATGGCTTCTTCTTGGCAGAGCGGCCTTTCATCCCATGTTGATACAGTACGGGTTTCACTGTGGATAATGACTCTTACCAGCTTCCGCCAGCATCTTCACAAGGTCTTTTGCTTTTGTTCTTGGGTTGATATACACATGTTGGACCAAAGCACGTTCATCTATGAGACACAGAACCCGTCTCCTTCCTGAGCGGTATGATGGCTGGACATTCCCATCTTGTTTGTACTTGCGTATTATTGTTTGTACAGATGAACGAGGCTCCTTCAGGTATCTGGAAATTGCACCCAAGGATGATCCAGACTTGTACAAGTCCACAATTCTCTTCCCGATATCCTGGCTGATTTCTTTAGACTTTCCCATGATGTTACACACAGAAGCAGTGTGTTTTTGGTATGCTTAAAATGGTGTCTCTAATTAACTCAGAAGCTTCTAAAGACAAGACATCATCATATGGGCCGTCCCTGATTGTTTAAAGGCAGAGTAAACCTGGTGTATGGAAACTTTTGACTTTGCTGAAAGTAATAAAAATGCCTTAAAAATTCTCTCTCTCATTCTTCTGCATTTGGCAAATAGAAATCGTTTTGGTTCCTACTTGACCTAAAACAGGGAAGGTTTATTCTGATTTCATGTCAGATAGTGAGAAAAACCTGCAGATGGGGCTTTTTATATAGTGGATGGAAACTTCTGGTTTCAACTGTTTCTATCTATCTATCTATCTATCTATCTATATATCTATCTTCCTTCTGGCTGTCTCTCTATCTCATATCTATCTAGCTTATTTGTTTCATATTATCTATCTATCTATCTATCTATCTATCCTATGTAATAACATAACTTCATTATTACTGTGTTTTCCATGGGGTCACATATGGACATACACTTCCTGATCTTGTTTGTGTTCTTTGTCATGTCTGAATATGCTTCAACCCAAGTCTCTTGTCATCTTATAGAATAGCCTGTTTCCTGGCAGCGGAATGACCAGAAGAAACACTTACGTTTGTGAACGCACTACTGATAGACTCAATGCTGTACAGAACGGGAAAGATAGCAGGTGAGTAGCCATCGGGAACTTCTGAAGCAGGAGGCTCAGGATGAACACTGAGGGACGTGCTTTAATACATGGAGTCGGGTAAGAGAAGTACGTGATGCTGCAGCGGGGGCTCCTGGCGAGCTCTTTTATGAATTCTCCATCCATGCACGACACAGTGACAGTGAGGATCTAACAGTCGGAGGATTCTGCAGATTCTTCCTCTATCAGATCTGTCATATGGTCGTCTGAAAATAGCAGCAATTATGCCGTTACTCATAGATAATCATTAGTCTTCTACCCGGGATAATCATAGGCTTCTCTAATCAAGACAGATGTCACTTATACGTCAGATGGAAGAGGCAACTTCTGCTTTCATTTGGAGTGCTGATATCTATCTCATATCAACTTATCCATCTCATATCTATCTATCTATCTTCTATCCATAAATTGCATATCACTTTATCTCATTTATTTCTATCTATCTATCTCATATCTATCTATCATTCTCTCTATCTCATATCTATCTATCTATCTCATATCTATCTATCTCATATCTATCTATCTCTCTCATATCTATCTATCTATCTCTCTCTCATATCTATCTATCTCTCTCATATCTATCTATCTCTCTCATATCTATCTATCTCATATCTATCTATCTATCTTCTATCCATATATTGCATATCACTTTATCTCATTTATTTATATCTATCTATCTCATATCTATCATTCTCTCTCTCTCATATATATCTATCTATCTCATATCTATCTATGTCATATCTATCTATCTATCTATCTCATATCTATCTATCTATCTATCTGTCTCATATCTATCTATCTCTCTCTCTCTCATATCTATCTATCTCTCTCATATCTATCTATCTATCTTCTATCCATATATTGCATATCACTTTATCTCATTTATTTATATCTATCTATCTCATATCTATCTATCATTCTCTCTATCTATCTGTCTCATATCTATCTATCTATCTATCTATCTCTCTCTCATATCTATCTATCTCTCTCATATCTATCTATCTTCTATCCATATATTGCATATCACTTTATCTCATTTATTTATATCTATCTATCTATCTCATATCTATCTATCATTCTCTCTATCTATCTATCTGTCTCATATCTATCTATGTCATATCTATCTATCTGTCTCATATCTATCTATCTATCTGTCTCATATCTATCTATCTCTCTCTCATATCTATCTATCTATCTCTCTCATATCTATCTATCTCATATCTATCTATCTATCTATCTATCTATCTTCTATCCATATATTGCATATCACTTTATCTCATTTATTTATATCTATCTATCTCATATCTATCTATCATTCTCTCTCATATATATCTATCTATGTCATATCTATCTATCTGTCTCATATCTATCTATCTGTCTCATATCTATCTATCTCTCTCTCATATCTATCTATCTCTCTCATATCTATCTATCTCATATCTATCTATCTATCTTCTATCCATATATTGCATATCACTTTATCTCATTTATTTCTATCTATCTATCTCATATCTATCTATCATTCTCTCTCATATATATCTATCTCATATCTATATGTCATATCTATCTATCTCATATCTATCTATCTATCTATCTGTCTCATATCTATCTATCTATCTATCTATCTCTCTCTCATATCTATCTCTCTCTCTCATATCTATCTATCTATCTATCTATCTCTCTCTCATATCTATCTATCTCATAACTATCTATCTTATCTCTATCATATCCATATATCTCATATCACATGCTCTCTTTTATTTCCATATAAAGTATCTTATCTATCTATCTGTCAATCTATCTCATATCTATCCATCTACCCGTCTGTCTGTCTTTCTATCTATCCTGCGTTCCTGTCTTCCTTGTCAGTAGCGTGTGTTCCTATACACCAATTTGACACAGAGAATGGGGACCCCCAGTTTGTTAATTTATTCATACATTTCTAGGAGGAATAACTAAGGAAAGCAGAGTTTTTTATTACAATTACAATTTTTTTTATTACAAATGATTATTTTATGGAAATACATTTATTTAATAAATCCCATTTATCTGGGTTAGGGGAGGCCTTGCCTGGTCGCTATGATCATGTCCTAAATGATGGAAGTGCTGGCTGCAAACTGCTGTCCCTTTAAGTCTAGACCACATCTGCAGTTGTGGTCATTTGTTCAAAATGAATGGAACAGATCCGTGTCCAAAGCGAACATTAAAGGGGTTGTCCACTTTATGATGTCTTTACTTATTATGTATAATATAGGAAACCATACAATTTTCGAATATACATACATATATACATTCTGCTCCAATACCTCTTCTATATCAATGTAGTCAGCCCCTATCTAAAATTAGAAATGGTATAACCCACATTCCTGTCGATAGCAATGGCTGCCATAGAGTATCTGTATGGACTAAACAGTCATGCTGTCCAGATAACAGTAGTGCATGAAGGAACAGAACTTCTCCAGTATTACTACCTCCAGCAGTGTCTTATCATGTGACCTCCACACAGGTCATGTGACCCTGGTATCCAGGTAACAGTAGTGCATGAAGGAACAGAACTTCTCCCGTATTACTACCTCCAGCAGCATCTTTTCATGTGTCCATCACAAAGGTCATTTGACACTGGTATCCAGGCAACAGTAGTGTATGGAGGAGCAGAACTTCTCCTGTATTACTACCTCCAGCAGTGTCTTATCATGTGACCACCATACAGGTCATGTGACACTGGTATCCAGGCAACAGTAGTGTATGGTGGAGCAGAACTTCTCCAGTATTACTACCTCCAGCAGTGTCGGGTCATGTGACCACCAAACAGGTCATGTGATCCTGGTATCCAGGTAACAGTAGTGTATGGAGCAGGACTTCTCCAGTATTACTACTTCCAGCAGCGTTTTATCATGTGACCACCACACAGGTCATGTGACCCCTTATATCCAGGTAACAGTAGTGTATGGAGGAGCAGAACTTCTCCTGTATTACTACCTCCAGCAGTGTCTTATCATGTGACCACCATACAGGTCATGTGACACTGGTATCCAGGCAACAGTAGTGTATGGTGGAGCAGAACTTCTCCAGTATTACTACCTCCAGCAGTGTCGGGTCATGTGACCACCAAATAGGTCATGTGACTCTGGTATCCAGGTAACAGTAGTGTATGGAGCAGAACTTCTCCAGTATTACTACTTCCAGCAGCGTTTTATCATGTGACCACCACACAGGTCATGTGACCCCTGGTATCCAGGTAACAGTAGTGTATGGAGGAGCAGAACTTCTCCTGTATTACTGCCTCCAGCAGTGTCTTATCAGTTGACCACCATACAGGTCATGTGACACTGGTATCCAGGCAACAGTAGTGTATGGTGGAGCAGAACTTCTCCAGTATTACTACCTCCAGCAGTGTCGGGTCATGTTAGGTCCTGTGACTCTGGTATCCAGGTAACAGTCTCGTAAGGAGCATAACGTCGCCAGTAGTACAACTTCCAGCAGCGTTTTATCATGTGACCACCACACAGGTCATGTGACCCCTGGTATCCAGGTAACAGTAGTGTATGGAGGAGCAGAACTTCTCCCGTATTACTTCCTCCAGCAGTGTCTTATCATGTGACCACCATACAGGTCATGTGACACTGGTATCCAGGCAACAGTAGTGTATGGTGGAGCAGAACTTCTCCAGTATTACTACCTCCAGCAGTGTCGGGTCATGTGACCACCAAATAGGTCATGTGACCCTGGTATCCAGGTAACAGTAGTGTATGGAGCAGAACTTCTCCAGTATTACTACTTCCAGCAGCGTTTTATCATGTGACCACCACACAGGTCATGTGACCCCTGGTATCATGGTAACAGTATTTTTTTTTTATTTATTTTTTTTATAATTAACTTTGCTAACAACATGACGACATCTTCTAGAGAGACAAAAGTTATACGGGTAACTGCACCCAGCAAAGAAGCTGCTGGAATAACCATATTGATAATAATTATTCCTCTATTATTCCCATTCAGTTCTAAGAAAGTGGAAGGTAAACTGAAAACCGGGGAGGGCCAGCACCATAACGGAGGCGGAGTTCGGGGCCCACTGGGATGCAGGTAGTCTCCTGCTGGGCCCCCGAACTTTCGCAGCAGTAGGCCTCGAGGCCTGTGGTGCACTGACTAAGTAGCTTAGGCAACGTGATGTACCGATCTCGCCGCCTGCACTGCTGGTTCCTAGGCCTTGGAGATCCAGCAGTGTAACAGAGGAAGGAGACTATAGGTTGTTTTATTTTATTGGGTAGCAGAAGTTTATTATCTTTAGATAAATCCGACAACCCCTTTAAAAGATGTAAAAATGGATTCAAACCATTGACTTCAACATAAGAAAAGAAACAGAAATCTGATGGAACGGAGCCAAAACGAGAGCCTAAAAAAAGTTGACTCAAAGGGCGACCGTTTTTATTCCAAAATGGAAAAGAACAACAGTAGGTTAAACGCAAATGTGAACCGGGCTGTAAATGAAAATTTTAAGCAAGTAAATACATAATTTTTCTCAGTGGTGTGATGAGGTAGGGAACGGTTTCAAAACAGCAAGAAATGGCGGCCCAGTTTGTCCCAATCTTTCTGGATAAGTTCAGGGGGCTATATCGCATGTAATAGGTCTTACGATATTTTTAAGGACGTCTTTTGAAGATAATAGGATTTGTGTTTGTTTTGCAGCTTAACGGAGATGTCTGCGGGCAGCACATCCTCTACAGGTTCTGCAGTCTCCTCCACACGACCTCGTCACCAGAAGTCAATGTCAGCCTCAGGACATCCCATCAAAGTCACCTTACCTACTATCAAAGACGGTACAGAAGGCTTCCGACCAAGGTATCTGCTTACATCTGGAACCGATTCATTCGAATATTCTGTTTTTGTATAGTCCACGTGCTTGTAAAGGGCGATCTTCGACTTAAACTGTTCCGACTTACATCTGTCTCCTAGTCACAAATGGAGACTTATGGGGCATGTTGGCACTTGTAGTTCCATGTTCCACAGCAGATGGTAGCTGTGGAACGACAAGTCCCAACATGCCACAGCAACACATGAGGTGAAATCTTTTTAACAGGGACACAGACAGCAAAACAAGTGTAAAAACTCTTCCATGCACTATCCAAAACGAAAAAAACAAAACCTTTTGTGCTGGTGACACATTTAATAAATATACCTGTTCCATACAAATTCAACTTAAAGGGGTTGTCTCACAACAGCGATTCAGCTTACCTCTGCCCTGTTTTCTTTGTTTCATTTTTGAATTCTGGGGCATTTACTGGCTTCTTTTGGCCTGAAGGGATGAACTGCTGAGGACACCAGGTCTGTAGCTATAGCGACCGGCACTGACAGCCTATCAGGAAAGATTGAACAGACCTGTAGCTATAGCGACCAGCACTGGCAGCCTATCAGGAGAGATTGAACAGATCTGTAGCTATAGCGACCAGCACTGACAGCCTATCGGGAGAGATTGAACAGATCTGTAGCTATAGCGACCAGTGCTCACAGCCTATCAGGAGAGATTGAACCGGTCTGTAGCTATAGCAACCAGTGCTGACAGCCTATCAGGAGAGATTAAACAGGTCTGTAGCTATAGTGATCTTTAACATAAAAAGCAACCCCTGTAGTGAGACAACCCATTTAAGAACAAACCTACAGTCCCTATCCCGTTCGTAACCCGGGGACTGCCTGTATTTGTTTTGTATGTGTGATATTTTTTCATGCATATTTCAACAAAAATGCCAAAACAGCAAAATAAGGGTTAAGCTTATAATAAAAAAGCAGAACAAATATCAATTAAAAAAAAGAAAAATTTGTAGCAAAATTTTAAACAGAAACAATTACAACTCGCAATCACAGATGGAACAGATTATTTTCAAAGAAAAAATAAGAATGCATTGCTCACCCCACTTTGAAGTCCGATAATCAAGTGGTGCTTTACTTAACTTAAACCCGAGGATTTTTTAAGTCGGTTTTCAGATTCGGTTTTTTAATTTTTGTCAGAGATTGCATCATACTAGTGCAACTAAAAAAATTAGAATATTGCTGAAAAGATAGTTGATCAATAATTTAAGTCGAATAGAGAAACCCATATATTGTACAGACTCATTACAGTATGACTTACAAGGTTTAATAGAATATATATGTGAGCCCTATAACAAATAAAAAGATCCTGGAGAACCCCTTTAATTTTCAATGATATTCTAATTTTCGGGATGCACTATTAGGGTATGTTCACACGTCTTATTTTGGGGCGCATTTCGCTCGTATTAGAGTGCTGTACGCTCGCGATACGAGCAAAATGCGCCCCAATCATTACGGTAATCCACAGTTCTCATAGAGAACTATGGATTACGCCTCCTCTCCCCGGGCGTACAATATGACGCGCAGGGAGATGTGACACGTCAATTATTTGCGGCGAATGCGCGCCACGAGCAATGACAGTCTATTGCCGGACGTAGTTGCGGGTTGTACAGTACGGCAATTAAGCCTTGTGAACATACCCTTAGAGTACTATTGAGTTTTTTTACACGGATCCACACCAAAAAATGACAACAAAGCTTTCTGCTCATTTATTATGCCATCCCATTGACGTAAATCTTCCGCCATTTTCCAAGTGAAATACGGCGTAAGAATGTACATTATTCCAAGTTTTTTTTTTACAAAACAAGGTTTTGAAACCCGACCTCAGAAAATCCAAGTTGTGTGGACAACATCTTGGATTTTGTATTGAGGTCTATGGGGACGGCTTTACAGTCCTTTTTTGCCGATTTTGAAAATCCAAATCCACATAAAAAACTGACTGGAAATCCTTGTCGTATAGAAAGACCCGAAGTCTGGGCGTTCTGTATCTGCAGGATTCTCATTAACCCCTTAGAGGGGTGTTCCTGTCTCCTCTGTTATTCCTCCTGGAAATGTATTACTGAATCTGTCAGATGGGTGTTTCCATTCCCGTTTTGAAGTGGGCACCTGCACTCTATGGGCCTTATGTATGAAAACTGTCTAGCAGTAAGACTGTCTTTGTTGCCCATAGTGACCAATCAGAGCCCATAGCAACCAATCAGAGCCCATACTTACCAGAGCCCATAGCAACCAATCAGATCTCATAGTAGCCAATCAAAGACCATAACAACCAGAGCCCATAGCAACCAGAGTTCATAGCAACCAATCAGATCTCATAGTAGCCAATCAAAGCCCATAACAACCAGAGCCCATAGCAACCAGAGTTCATAGCAACCAATCAGATCCCATAGTAACCAATCAGATCCCATAGTAACCAATCAGAGCCCATAGCAACCAATCAGAATCTATAGCAATCAGAGCCCATAGTAACCAATCAGAGCCCATGTCAGCCAATCAGAGCCCATAGCAACCAACCAGAGCCCATAGCAACCAATCAGAGCTCATAGCAACCAAAGACGGTCTTCCTGCTAAACAGTTTTCATACATAAGGCCCATTGTCTCTATCAGCACTGATTGGACAATGTCACATTGCAGGGGCAAATCCCTAACTGGTAACACCCAGTTGACAGATTGGTAATGAATTTCTAGGAGGAATAAGAGGGGAACCACACATCATAGAGATCCAAGGAAACATGCTGCAGGATTGTTATTTCCTGGGGAACACAAGGATTTACTAAATCAGACCTGTCGGGAGAGGTCACGAGTCCTATAATATTTACTAAAAAGGAGAGAAAAAAAACGTGAAAAAAGCTTTAGCTACGATGAGAAGAACCTCCCTGGCTACGTTAGTGGATTGGTGTATAGTTCTCTGAGTAGATGAAGAAGTTGATGCATGAAGGTGCCCATTGTGATTTGGTTCACCCAAAGGCCCATGTAACCCTGAAGCCGGCTCTACTGGACATTATGGAAACTGAGGCCGTGTTTGACAGAGTCGTAATATCCGCTCATTTTAATAGATTTTTTACTGATTTCCACAGCAGTGCAAACCAGAGAGTACCGGCCACGTCCCCCTCTGCCCACAGTATTAGTACAACCACCCCGGACCGGACTCGGTTTCCTCGCGGGAGCACCAGTCGGAGCACTTTCCATGGAGAGCAGCTCAGGGATCGTCGCACTGCTACATATAACGGACCACCGGCCTCCCCTGCCCACGAGACCACCCAGTTCTCCCACAGTAGGAGAGGAACATCCACCGGTATTATCAGCAAGATTACCTCCAAGTTCGTACGAAGGTAAATCGCTAATAGGGGCAGGCGGAGTAGTCAGAGCGGAGGCAGCCATTTTGTGGTCTGAACCATAACATTTGTGCCTTGAGGAATCAACAAAACAAATGTTGGTGCAGCTGATAAAATGGCCGCCTTCATCTTATATTGTCACAAATGCTTTTTAAAAAAAATGGAGGATTATTTGCAATCACCTTAGCGGAGTCTTGGATTGATGGCAGCATGTTCCTCGCTTTGGTATTCCTCAAGTTTAGGCCACACATGAGGAGGAGTCCGATTGCTGTTCAAAATATTAGTTTTATAATTTTTATCTATTATCCTATTTCCTATTATCCTTTACTTTGCTTGGATGGATCATTACATGAGGTTATAAAGGGCCCTTCCCCTAAATTGACCTATTTGATCTGGCGCCCTTCATTTTGGTACATTTTCCAGTAGACTATTATATGTATATATGGCTTTATATACGTCTGTATTTGCTTAGCAAGAATTATCTTACTCCTTAAACCATATGTCCTTCTAAAAACCAAATTTTTAGTTTACATACAGAATTAATGTACATAAAAAGTTGTGTATTTTTGTAACTACTTTCTACTCTGGATCAGTACAGGATAAGTCATGCAATGTATGTATGTACACCATGACTGCACCAGCAGAATAGTGAGTGCAGCTCTGAAGTATAATACAGGATGTAACTCAGGATCAGTACAGGATAAGTAATGTATGTACACAGTGACTGCACCAGCAGAATAGTGAGTGCAGCTCTGAAGTATAATACAGGATGTAACTCAGGATCAGTACAGGATAAGTAATGTAACGTATGTACATAGTGACTACACCAGCAGAATAGTGAGCGCAGCTCTGGAGGATAATACAGGATGTAACTCAGGATCAATACAGGATAAGTAATGTATGTACACAGTGACTGCACCAGCAGAATAGTGAGCGCAGCTCTGGAGGATAATACAGGATGTAACTCAGGATCAGTACAGGATAAGTAATGTATATACATAGTGACAACACAGGCAGTATAGTGAGCGCAGCTCCGGAGGATAATACAAGATGTAACTCAGGATCAGTACAGGATAAGTAATGTAATATGTACACAGTGACTACACAAGCAGAATAGTGAGTGCAGCTCTGGGGGATAGTACAGGATGTAACTCAGGATCAGTACAGGATAAGTAATGTATGTACACAGTGACTGCACCAGCAGAATAGTGAGTGCAGCTCTGGAGGATAATACAGGATGTAACTCAGGATCAGTACAGGATAAGTAATGTAATATGTACACAGTGCCTACACAAGCAGAATAGTGAGTGCAGCTCTGGGGGATAGTACAGGATGTAACTCAGGATCAGTACAGGATAAGTAATGTACGTACAGTGACTGCACCAGCAGAATAGTGAGTGCAGCTCTGGAGTATAATACAGGATGTAATTCAGGATCAGTACAGGATAAGTAATGTATGTATAGTGACTGCACCAGCAGAATAGTGAGTGCAGCTCTGGAGTATAATACAGGATGTAATTTAGGATTAGTACAGGATATATGATACATGAAATACATTTACAAAGTTCCTGAGCTCTGCATTATTAATTCTGTATATGAACTATTCGGGATTGTTTTCCATTGATGATCTACCATATATGGAGACAGGGATGTAGAATTTCCATTCTGCTTTTATATGGAATACTAATGTCACATAATAAGATTCAATATGTAACAGGTTACAATTCACTGAAATACTACATTGCATTGGAGCAAAAGTTCTTGCCTGAAATCAGCTGTTGTTAACTCAAAGACAAACTACTAATCTGCATCCATCATTTTAGAAGGCCAGAACCTCAGAGTCTCCTACCCCATTGGACTGGGTACAGTTCGGTCAGTCGTGGGATGTGTCTTTATAAGGAAGTTCATGAGCTTTCATCCTACTGTATAGTTAGCATTAAAAGGGTCTCGGGACTTCTATGTCTTATCCATGGGATAAAAGTTAGATCGGTGACTGATTCCATCGTCATTTTAGGCCTATATTCATTAGAGAAAAGTCAGCTAAACCCATCAACTTTGGTGAGACTATTCGAATGGCGGACTGCCTTTTGCGTATGACGGTCTCCCAACTCTCCCCAATATTTGATGGGAAAAGAAAGATAGGGTATGTTGAAATTTAATGCCAAATCCTTCTGTTCACCTTGGAGATAAGCCACTGCGAGAGGTGTTTATTAGCAGCTTCCCTCTTCCCATTGGGAACACATGCACACCCAGCCAAGGTCAGCGTGCCTGTGTATGGAGGGGTCTGAAGGAATATCTGTCAGCCAATGACCGCTATTACAGGTGTATCAGCACTTTATGGAGGATAAGCAAAATGTCTAGTGAGAGTACTTGGGCCATAACAGAGAATGACTGCACTAGCTTGACCACTTTCTTGGAAAAGTAGACCTACTAGTGCGTCTCAAAAACTAGAATATCAAATAGAGAAACCCATATATTGTATGGAATCATTACAGTATGGATTACAAGGTTTAATATAATACATTTGTGAGTCCTATAACAAATAAAAAGATCCTGGAGAACCCCTTTAATTTTCAATGATATTCAAATTTTTTTGACATGTACCAGTAGCTCCCATGTTTAAAGGAGTATTCTCACCACATCAATTAGCTTTAAACATGTCTGTATAGGAATATAAAGACTAGTACCATATACATTGCTGTTTTGATGTTGCTTTATTTCAGAGCTAGCACAGTTCTTCTCTCTTGCTTGTATACACAAGCTTCCCTAGGTTAAGAACCATCTCTCTCTGTTCGGGCAGCCCTGGCCCAATGGTGACGTCACACTGTGCTGTGTCTCATCAGCAGCAAAGGAGCCTGTTTGTTTCTTACTGACAAACGTTGATGCTTTAGAGCTCTGTAGCCTTCTGCCGATATCTGTCCATCACCGATGTCCCTTTTACAAGCTCAGCTAGGAATAGCAGCTTTAGCGTCAGTCATTGCTGTAGAACTGGTTAAATCAAACAGATCACCACAGAGGATTTTTCGACTTAAAGTAACCACACCGACCCGTGTAGAGGTTTCTCTTGACCTCTCAATGGCCACTTAACAATAAATGATGGGTCCGGTAACAACTTTTCTCTTTATTCATAAATTATTCCAGGTATCAACTTCACAACAGTTTACCACCCGGTCTAACCGTATTGTGAAGAAGAAAGTGGTATAATTAAGTCTCTTGATGCGGGATTCTCACACCTAAATGGCTACTCCGCTTATCTGGCGTCTCCACCATACCCGCAACTAGGACTACAAGTGGAGTAGCTGAATGGCATGAGAATCCCGCATCAAGAGACTTAAGTATACCACTTTCTTCTTCACAATATGGTTAGACCGGGTGGTAAACTGTTGTGAAGTTGATACCTGGAATAATTTATGAATAAAGAGAGAAAAATTGATACCGGACCCATTGTTTATTTTTAACTGCTGTAGAACCGCCCACAGCCTGAACAGGAAGTGAGGGCCTGAAGCGGTAGAACCGCCCACAGCCTGAACAGGAAGTGAGGGCCTGAAGCTGTAGGACCACCCACAGCCTGAACAGGAAGTCTAAGCCTATAGCTGTAAAACCACCCACAGCCTGATCAGGAAGTGGGAGCCTGAAGCTGTAGAACCGCCCACAGCCTGAACAGGAAGTGGGAACCTGGAGCTGTAGAACTGCCCACAGCCTGAACGGGAATGTGGAGCCTGAAGCTGTAGAACAGTCTAAACAGGAAGTCTAAGCCTATAGTTGTAGAACCGCCCACAGCCTGATCAAGAAGTGGGAGCCTGAAGCTTTAGAATTACTCACAGCCTTAACAGGAAGTGGGAACCTGAAGCTGTAGAACCGCCCACAGCCTGAACAGGAAGTGGAAGCCTGAAGCCGTAAAACCGCCCACAGCCTGAACAGGAAGTGAGAGCCTGAAGCTGTAGAACCGCCCACAGCCTGAACAGGAAGTGAGGGCCTGAAGCCATAGAACCGCCCACAGCCTGAACAGGAAGTGAGGGCCTGAAGCCATAGAACCGCCCACAGCCTGAACAGGAAGTGGGAGCCTGGAGCTGTAGAACTGCCCACAGCCTAATCAGGAAGTGGGAGCCTGAAGCTGTAGAACCGCCCACAGCCTGAACAGGAAGTGAGGGTCTGAAGCCATAGAACCGCCCACAGCCTGAACAGGAAGTGAGGGCCTGAAGCCATAGAACCGCCCACAGCCTGAACAGGAAGTGAGGGCCTGAAGCCATAGAACCGCCCACAGCCAGAACAGAAAATGGGAGTCCGAAGCTCTAAACCACCCACAACTGTACTAGGAAGTGGGAGCCTGAAGCTGTAGGACAGTCTGAACAGGAAGTCTAAGCCTATAACTGTAGAACCGCCCACAGCCTGGTCAGGAAGTGGGAGCCTAAAGCTGTTGAAATGCCCACAGCCTGAATAGGAAGTGGGAGCCTGAAACTGTAGCACCGCCCACAGCCTGAACAGGAAGTGGAAGTCTGAAGCTGGCTGTGAAAAGCAGGCTCTGTTTCTCAGCATCGTGAGAAAACCCTTTTAAGGTTTCACTGAGGTTCCCAAGAATTGGGCCAACTCTGAGCAGACTTTTATAGCATATCCATTGGCAAAGTACTTTGTGGGGTAAACCTCCTCCAAGAGTTTGTATTACAGTTATCAACAAAAGATTTCAGGCAAAAACTGGTCCAGCTTGAAGTCCCAGCCGCTTCCAAATTCCTCAGGTGAGCCTAAATTCTGTCATTGCAATCCAAGCCTCCACTATTGCTGCTTGTGGCAGGGTGTGACATTCTTCTAGCACGTGACATCTCTATTATACATGTTTTTGGCTCATCATTGAATCTGAACCTTCACTTTGTTTTGAGGGATCCAAGTGAAGGCGAAGCCAGTGGCAGAACCGACACCTCAAGGTGAGGAGCTGTCGTACTTGCGCCGCCTCTGGGCTGCTCTTCTGCAGTGTCCGTCTTGTTTTCCTATCTCTTCAGTGTGCGCATTCACTGCCTCGACAACATGGCCGAGCTTTTCTCTTCTTTTCAAACCTTTTTTCAGCTTTAAAGGTGCAATTCCTGCCAGGTGCTCCGGAACAGGATCGGGACCTCGTTGTGACACCTCATGAGGCTACGTTGTATAGCAGGGCATCCTCAAACTGCGGCCCTCCAGCTGTTAGCAAACTACAACTCCCATCATGCATTTGTATAATCTATAACAGTGGGCATGATGGGAGTTGTAGTTTCCCAACAGCTGGAGGGCCGCAGTTTGAGGACGCCTGTTGTATAGTATCGGTGGGAAAAAGACCTATATCCATCAAAATTCAACCAGGGGAATTAGTAAGAGGGGAATAATCAGCGGGGCGTCCACCCAAGCTCACTCTGGGTATATAGGTTTGAAAACACACTATACACATAGTAGGAAAGTTTTAAAGGGGTGGCAAACTAGGCAACACTTCCTATTGCCCCACTAGGAAAGGACCTGAAGGAGCAAACTGAATTCATTATTGACTTCTTCACTGCTCTAGACTATCACAGCATAGAATAGTAACTCCACAACTATGGAACAGTTAAAGGTGTTGTCTCACTACAATGATTCATCTTGCCTCAGTCTTGTATTTTTTGGTTTCACTTTGAATTCAGGGGCGTGTTTACTGGCTTCTACTAGGCTGCAGTAGAAGCCAGGTCTGTAGCTATAGCAACCAGTGCTGACAGCCTATCAGGAGAGATCAAACAGGTCTGTAGCTATAGCGACCTGAGGAGCTGATGCAGCCCATACAAGAGGGGATATCTCAGAATAGGTAGGACACTGTTAATGGACACATATTTCAAAGCCACTCGTTTTTGCAAGATCTTTAGCATAAAAAGCAATCCTTGTAGTGAGACAACCCCTTTAAAAGGGGTTGTCTCACTACAAGGATTGCTGCTTTATATTTTAAAGATCTTGCAAAAAAAAGTCACTTTGCAATATGTGTCCATTAACAGTGTCCTACCTATCCTGAGATATCCCCTCTTGAATGAGCTGCATCAGCTCCTCAGGTCGCTATAGCTACAGACCTGTTTGATCTCTCCTGATAGGCTGCCAGCACTGGTTGCTATAGCTACAGACCTGACTTCTACTGCAGCCTAGTGGAAGCCAGTAAACACGCCCTGAATTCAAAATGAAACCAAGAAAACAGGACTGAGGTAAGAGTAATCAATGTAGTGAGACAACCCCTTTAACTTACCTATGCCTCCAGGAATTTAGCAATTACAATAATTGTCTAATAATGGCAGATAGTGGGGACCAACATTGCTGGTTGTCAAAGGCCCCATTTTCTATAAAACCAGCCCCAAGAAACATGATTTATTGCTACACTTACCCTAGTCTTTTGATGTAATTGCATTCAATATAATGGTACTTAAAGTGAACCTGTGTTTTATGCTGTCCTATCGGATAGCAGGATGTGAGGGACAGAAGCTGAGCTCTGTGATATATAGAGGTATATGATAGAGGGAGAGAAGCTGAGCTCTGTGATATATAGAAATATATGATAGAGGGAGAGAATCTGAGCTCTGTGATATATATGGTTATAGAAGAGAGAAGCTGAGCTCTGTGATATATAGGGTTACATAGTTGGTACGGTTGAAAGAAGACACATGTCCATCAAGTTCATATGATAGAGGGTTATATGATAGAGGGAGAGAAGTTGAGCTCTGTTATATATAGGGTTATATGATAGAGGAGAGAAGCTGAGCTCTGTGATATATAAGGTTATATGATAGAGGAGAGAAGCTGAGCTAAGTGATATAAGATTTTTATGATACAGCTCCTCTATCATATAACTCTATATATCACAGAGCTCAGCTTCTCTCCCTCTATCATATAACCCTATATATCACAGAGCTCCTCTCCTCTATCATATAACACTATATATCACAGAGCTAAGCTCCTCTCCTTTATTATATAACCCTGTATATCACAGAGCTCAATTTCTTTCCATCTATCATATAACCCTATATATCACAGAGCTCAGCTCCTCTCCTTTATCATATAACCCTGTATATCACAGAGCTCAGTTTCTCTCCATCTATTATATAACCCTACTTATCACAGAGCTCAGCTTCTCTCCTCTATCATATAACCCTACTTATCATAGAGCTCAGCTCCTCTCCTTTATCATATAACCCTATATATCACAGAGCTCAGCTTCTCTCCTCTATCATATAACCCTATATATCACAGAGCTCATCTTCTCTCCTCTATCATATAACCCAATATGACTACAAATGTTGTTCTTTTTTCTTTTAATACAGCAGCAGCAATAACTTCTTTAAATAAAACTAGACAGACAATCCTTTTAAATGATAAAAAAAAACTAACTGTATGCAGCCACCTCTAGGGGGAGCCCTGTGCATACTGTTTATGCATTGAATCTAATAGTAAACCAGTATGCGGAAATCTGTACATTATGCAAGTCCATAATATAATAAATAAAGGGGCAGTTGAAGAGATTTTATTACATGGTCTCAGCAAAGTTGTTCTTGCTGTACAGGACAAAGTGTTATTTTTAGAGCAGCAACATTTAGCCGAGAATTGTGCAAATATTTCATCCGTCATCATTTCTTTTTTTCTTTTTTTTTTTTTTTTTAAAGGGATTGCACCTTTACGAGTAGAATTTGTGTTCTCTGCTTAAAACATATATTCAGTGTGTATCTAAACACAAATTCCTTCTCAGTCTGTTCTGCTCAGAATGGCTCTTAAAGGGACGGTGACACCCAAAAACAACTCCACATAGAAACAAACAACAAAAAAAGCAATTTCCTAATAGTGTTTAGTTTTTTGGAAAATGCTGTAATCTTTTTTTTTTTTTTTTTCTTTCTTTCTTTACCTAAAGGGCTACAAAAAAAAATTATTTAAATGTCGTCATTGAAACACATATGAAGTTGTTTTCGGGTCACTCGTTCCATTTGACATGACATATTGCAAGTGCATTACGAATGGATTAACTTAATCGCCTGTTGTGTTGTAAAACTGGATCTGTTGTTTTTATGTAAATGATGTAGATTGTCAAGTTCTGTATTAACATAGAGAATATTGTTGCGTGTCATTTAAAGGGACACAAAAAATGTTTTTTTTTTTAAATCATTTGTACCACTCTAATACTATGCAGTGATATACAGTGGGGAAAAAAAGTATTTGGTCAGCCGCCAATTGTGCAAGTTCTCCCACTTAAAAAGATGAGAGGCCTGTAATTGACATCAAAGGTCAACCTGAACTATGAGAGACAAAATGAGAAAACAAATCCCGAAAATCATTGTCTGATAAGGAAAGAATTTATTTGCAAATTATGGTGGAAAATAAGTATTTGGTCAATAACAAAAGTTCCTCTCAAGACTTTGTTATATTTCCTTTGTTGGCAATGACAGAGGTCAGACGTCTCCTGTAAGTCTTCACAAGGTTGGCGCACACTGTTGCTGGTATGTTGGCCCATTCCTCCATGCATATCTCCTCTAGAGCAGTGATGTTTTGGGGCTAACGCTGGGCAACACGGACTTTCAACTCCCTCCAAAGGATTTCTATGGGGTTAAGATCTGGAGACTGGCTAGGCCACTCCAGGACCTTGAAATGCTTCTTACGAAGCCACTCCTCCGTTGCCCTGGTGGTGTGCTTGGGATCATTGTCATGCTGAAAGACCCAGCAACATTTCATCTTCAATGCCCATGCTGATGGAAGGAGGTTTAGACTCAAAATCTCACAATACATGGCCTCATTCCTTTTTTTATGTACACGGATCAGTCGTCCTGGTCCCTTTGCAGAGAAACAGCCCCAAAGCATGATGTTCCCTCCCCCCCCCCTCCTCCCCCCCCCCCTACTCCCCCATGCTTCACAGTAGGTATGGTGTTCTTTGGATGCAACTCAGCATTCTCTCTCCTCCAACACGACGAGTTGTGTTTCTACCAAACAGTTCTACTTTGGTTTCATCCGACCATATGACATTCTCCCAATACTCTTCTGGATCATCCAAATGCTCTCTAGCAAACTTCAGATGGACCCAGACATGTAGTGGCTTAAGCAGGGGGACACGTCTGGCACTGCAGGATCCGAGTCCCTGCGGTGTAGTGTGCAACTGATGGTAGCCTTTGTTACGTTGGTCCCAGCTCTCTGCAGGTCATTCACTAGGTTCCCCCATGTGGTTCTAGGATTTTTGCTCACCGTTCTTATGATCATTTTAACCCCACGGGGTGAGATCTTGCGTGGAGCCCCAGATGGAGGGAGATTATCAGTGGTCTTGTCTTCCATTTTCTAATTATTGCTCCCACAGTTGATTTCTTCACACCAAGCTGCTTGCCTATTACAGATTCAGTCTTCCCAGCCTGGTGCAGGGCTACAATTTTGTTTCTGGTGTCCTTCGACAGCTCTTTGGTCTTCACCATAGTGGAGTTTGGAGTGTGACTGTTTGAGGTTGTGGACAGGTGTCTTTTATACTGATAACAAGTTCAAACAGGTGCAATTACTACAGGTAATGAGTGGAGGACAGAGGAGCCTCTTAGGCTATGTTCACACAGCTTAATTGCGGGGCGTAATTCCGCCCCGCAATTACGCCGTGTGGACGGGAGCGGGGGCGTCAGCGAGGGTCCGGCACCTCGCCGGCCATAGACTATCATTACTAGCGGCGCGTATACACCAGTAGTAAATGACATGTCACTTATCTCCCCCCGCGGCGGATTCGCCGAGCGGGGAGAGGAGACGTAATCCATAGTTCTCTATGAGAACTGTTGATTACCGTAATGACTGGGACGTATTCCAGCCGTAATTTGCGCAGTACGGATTGAATTACGGACTGAAATACGTCCCGTTTTAAGCCGTGTGAACATACCCTTAAAGTTACAGGTCTGTGAGAGCCAGAAATCTTGCTTGTTTGTAGGGAACCAAATACTTATTTTCCACCATAATTTGGAAATAAATTCTTTCCAGATCAGACAATGGGATTTACGGGATTTGTTTTCTCATTTTGTCTCTGATAGTTGAGGTCGACCTATGATGTCAATTACAGCCTCTCTCATCTTTATAAGTGGGAGAACTTGCACAATTGGTGGCTGACTAAATACTTTTTTTCCCACTGTGATACTATAATATCATCATTTCACTCTATTACAATCCAAATCATGAACACTAAGAATATTACCTCTTCCTATATGTGTTCGAGGAGGCGTCCATTTTGTCTCCCTCTCAATATATTACTCACTGCACATGAAACAATAAGCTTTGGAAAGGGTTACAGCGTCCACTAATGTGTCTACTGCGAGACCTAATAAGCTAAGCCGGCCCCTTAGGGAAGCCCCACCCCTTCATCCGTTTACCTGCCTAATTTTGGGGGACAAAAGTTGGGTTTCAGTTTCCTCTAACAAATACATGCAAAATACTTTGCAGAAAGTCTTGTGGTTTTTGAGGCAAGTGTTCGCATTCAGTTTTGTTCAGCATTTTATTCTAGGTTTAGTGTCCCTTTAAAGACTCGATCATTTTATAAGATGCACTTGATTTTGCCTTTAACAGGAGAACGGATATAGAAGACATATATGATCTTTACCAACATAGGTGCTATTCCTCGAGAGTCAGGTTTGCTGACTATATAGACCCTGTTATAGGTCCTGTATGGATTTAGACAACACCTGGATAAAATCACTCTATTGCAAAGTCCTATGTGTTGTACTCCACAGCTGCATTCATATTTCTGCAGGCCTCAGAGCTGAAATATTCAAGCACACATTGATTGCTCAATATCTGCACAAAGCTTGCCCCACAGTCTTGAAAGTGTAATTAAACCAAAATACAGAATCAGTACAGGATAAATCATGTATGTACACAGTGACTGCACCAGCAGAATAGTGAGTGCAGCTCTGGAGTATAATACAGGATGTAACTCAGGATCAGTACAGGATAAGTAATGCATGTACACAGTGACTGCACCAGCAGAATAGTGAGTGCAGCTCTGGAGTATAATACAGGATGTAACTCAGGATCAGTACAGGATAAGTAATGCATGTACACAGTGACTGCACCAGCAGAATAGTGAGTGCAGCTCTGGAGTATAATACAGGATGTAACTCAGGATCAGTACAGGATAAGTAATGTATGTACACAGTGACTGCACCAGCAGAATAGTGAGTGCAGCTCTGGAGTATAATATAGGATGTAACTCAGGATCAGTACAGGATAAGTAATGTATGTACACAGTGACTGCACCAGCAGAATAGTGAGTGCAGCTCTGGAGTATAATATAGGATGTAACTCAGGATCAGTACAGGATAAGTAATGTATGTACAGTGACTGCA
Source organism: Phyllomedusa bahiana (assembly GCA_025379985.1). Lineage (NCBI taxonomy): Eukaryota > Metazoa > Chordata > Amphibia > Anura > Hylidae > Phyllomedusa > Phyllomedusa bahiana. Next base: position 81,872 of record JAODAL010008959.1, read on the forward strand.
CCAGCAGAATAGTGAGTGCAGCTCTGGAGTATAATACAACATATAACTCAGGATCAGTACAGGATAAGTAATGTAATCTACAGTATATACAAAGTGACTGCACCAGCAGAATAGTGAGTGCAGCTCTGGAGTATAGCACAGGATATAAAACAGAAATAAAAAAAAAAATGTATAATAAGAAAATTAAAATGGCCTCCTCGTTTTGCAGGCTGTAGCCAATAATAATTAAAACCTATGGCCATAGCTTCATAAATTTTGGTCGCATGCCTTTGCAGGTGTACAGCTTGCAAGATCTACATTATCATTGTGGCAAAATCATGTCCAGTTGGTCTCTGCACCCTGGGAGCCTTACCATTCATATCCATTAGTGTGCTTTGTACATTACATATCGTCATACCTGTTTACAAGTATGTGACATGCAGTGTTGCACTTCAGATTCAGTTCAAATTCAACCCAAATCTGAGCGCATCACTTCAGGTTGGCCCAAATAAATTTTTGTCAATATTTACCCCCCAAAAAATTACCATTATACCAAATTCGGTTAAGGATGTTTTTTTTCCCCTGGGTTCGAATTGGATAACTTACCTGTTCCCCGACGCTTCCTATACTGTGTTGGTGTCGTTCCAACATCACTTCCAACCCAATGTCACATAACGGCTACCCATATTGTGCTGGATCTGAAGTGTCGTCAGACAGAAGTGACGTTGGCATGATAGTTCCACAGGTCTGGAGGCATCTGGGGTCCGGTAAGTTAAACTATTCAATCCCAGTACAAAAAAAAGGGTATTCTCACAACATTGATTAACTTGAAACATGTAGGCAAAAGTAATATAAAGATTATTATCAAATACATTGCTGTTCTGATTTTGCTTACTTTCAGCATTAGAGCAGTTCTTACCTCCTGATTGTCTGTTCACACAAGCTTCCCTAGGTTACCGACCATTTCTCTCTACTCTAGCAGCAGTGGTTGGGATAGTGACCTCACTCCCTGCTGTTGTGTTTCTTACTGACAATCTTTAACCCCTTAGAGCTCTGTAGCCTTCTGCCCTGCTATATAAACCCTTCCATTTCCAATGTCCCTTTAACAGGTTCAGCTACAAATAGGCGAGCTGAACTGTCAGTCAGTGCTGTAGAACCACCCACATCCTAAACATGGAAGAGGAAACCCGAAGGTGTAGGATCTCCCACATCCTAAACATGTACAACTTCCCACAGACTGAACTGGAAGTGGGAGCCTGGAGCTGTAGAACCGCCCACAGCCTGAACAGGAAGTTGGAGCCTGGAGCTGTAGAACCACCCACAGCCAGAACAGGAATTGGGAGCCCGGAGCTGTAGAAATGCCCACATCCTGAACAGGAAGTGGGAGCCTGGAGCTGTAGAACCACCCACAGCCAGAACAGGAAGTGGGAGCCTGGAGCTGTAGAACCACCCACAGCCTGAACAGGAAGTGGGAGCCTGGAGCTGTAGAACCGCCCACAGCCTGAACAGGAAGTGGGAGCCTGGAGCTGTAGAAACGCCCACAGCCTGAACAGGAAGTGGGAGCCTGGAGCTGTAGAAACGCCCACAGCCTGAACAGGAAGTGGGAGCCTGGAGCAGTAGAAATGCCCACAGCCTGAACAGGAAGTGGGAGCCTGGAGCTGTAGAACCACCCACAGCCAGAACAGGAAGTGGGAGCCTGGAGCTGTAGAACCACCCACAGCCTGAACAGGAAGTGGGAGCCTGAAGCAGTAGAACCGCCCACAGCCTGAACAGGAAGTGGGAGCCTGGAGCAGTAGAACTGCCCACAGCCTGAACAGGAACTGGGAGCCTGGAGCTTTAGAACCACCCACAGCTAGAACAGGCAGTGGGAGCCTGTAGTTGGTTGTGAAGTGCAGGTCCTGCAAAACATCCAGATATGAAAATCCCTCTAAGGTCAGGGTGAAAATATTTGGGTTTGGGACATCTGGAACCCAAATTTTTCAACAAGGTTGGTCAAACCGGTGTCGAACGTAATAGGGACTGATTGGAACAACTCTAATGATAAGCAACCACAGGGTTTTTCATAGCCCATACATTGTCCAGGTATTTTCGATACTCCATGAGGGAGGGTTCTAGCCACCTACAAAGTATCTTCCCTTCTGTCTTGAAGTACATTTCAAGGCCATAAAATGTAGTTTGCAGACACATTTGTAGGATTGACCTGTAAAAGTGCAGAAAATGATTATTTGCTTTTCCTTCCTCAGAAGCACCTCTGGAGAGCCAAGAGAGAGCCAAAAAGAAGACTCAAAAGATTCCAAGCCCCGTTCTCTGCGCTTTACCTGGAGCATGAAGACCACTAGCTCCATGGACCCCAACGACATGATGAGGGAGATTCGCAAGGTCTTGGATGCCAACAACTGCGATTACGAGCAGAAGGAAAGGTTCCTGCTGTTCTGCGTGCATGGCGACGCCCGGCAGGACAGTCTGGTACAGTGGGAAATGGAGGTGTGCAAGTTGCCTCGTCTGTCCCTCAATGGGGTGCGCTTCAAGAGAATATCCGGGACCTCAATCGCCTTCAAGAACATTGCGTCCAAGATTGCAAACGAACTTAAACTGTGAAAAAAAATAAAAAATCTTGGTTCCGGGAGAAATGTTCGACAAAACGTACAACATCTGAATGTACTGCTGGAAACTCCGCTGCCCGGGAGCAGAATCGGGCTTCTCTACCAGTAACGGGCATTACGTCTCTTGGCTGGCACGCACGCCTTTCCCCTTACGTTACAGATAATGCCCTTACTGCAATAAGGTTATACAGAGTTCTCTCATCAGTTGTACATTTCCGAATCCCGTATCCCTTCTGCCACCAATAAGCAGCCGGTCACGTGTCTTGTACAGCAAATCCTAGAGAACATTTTCCACTCGCTCGATGTGGATAGAATTGTAAAATAGACAATTGCTTTACCAAAAGCAAATCTTGTATAGCTGGGTTTAGTTTTTCTGTACAGACATCTATGTTCAGTGTTTCGTTCAGAGAACCACGTTCTTCCTTATTGTTTCGATAAGATGAATTTTTTTTTCCATTTTCTGACTTTTTTTTTTAAATTTCCTAAAATCTCATTATCTTCTTAACCCCACCATGAGAAAAATAAACCACAGGGTTTATCTTCATCATTGCAAGACGTCCCGGCGAGTCTTAGACTCCACCAGAGAAGTAACTAGTACTGCCTAGTTTTTGGCAGTGACCCCTATGGGGCTATTCGATGACTTTATAAACCCCAAAGATGTGTACAGTATACCAGATGTACCCGGCAGTGTTTAGAGAGAGCGATAAAGACAATTATGATGACAGTGTTAAGAAATTCTATTTAAAACCCAGAGAATATTTTTATTTTGTTGACGGTTATTGGTATCTTTCTTTGACTTTAGAACAGAGGTCCTTACATCTACTCCTCAAGGTCCAAATGCTGCTCTGCTTTGTATTGTTGAGAGTCAGGGGTACAGCCTGTTCCCCCTACTCCCTATTTCATCACTTTCACTTCCGTTATTCCAAGGAATTTTGCGCTTCCCTTTTAAATCCCGAACTTTTTTGGAAAGTTTTTGGAAGCGTGTTGAGTTAGTGTTAGGAAGCGATGTCTTATCAAATGTGACTCTTGTGATTATCAATCTTGACTTGGGGATAGTAGACAATATACTTGTGGGTCTGGTACACAGCTGGTTTATAGACTGGGCTGTGGTAGGATGTCCATTAGGAGAAATGCAAAAAGCCCGGACCTCCTTTGCCATAAATGTGTTGCATTGCTATAGTCAAAGTGTGTGCTGAAACCTCATACTTGTAAAAGATGCCCCCAAGTGGTGAATTGCTGACTGTATAAGCTGGGGGTATCAAATGCTACTTACCTTGCATAGGAATATTGTAATCTGTACTATAATGTGTGAAGCTTACACATTGTATAGATCTCTAATGTGAGTTATTACAGGTTTCATTTGGCTGCTTGAAGAGGTTGAGGGTGCTGTTTAACATTTAGAAGCTAAGTGTCAAAATATAGTGGTCCCTGGGGGCCCTCAGTGTCAACATCAGTTGTTCCCAAAATCCCTGCTCTCAGTATGCCATGTTCTTGGGCACTGGGTTTTCCGTGCTAAAAAATACATAAAAGTACCTACATGTGTCTGCATGCTCACTAGATGATGCCACCATAGCTCCATAAAGGTAGTTTTCCTTTCTTTCTACATTGTACAGCTCTGCACCTTTGTTTTTATGCTGCCAGAGCTTGCTGTAGGGGAGATTAACAATTTAAAAGACTTTAGTTCTCATAGTTCCTCTTTACTATTACAGACAGTACCTCTATTAACAACTTTCTGCTTGATATTTTATTACAAGATAGTACTGTATTTTCTCAGTTTGCTCTGCTTTCCCTTTAATGACTATGCATTATTTTCTGCCCAGCATGTGAAACACAATCCTTCTAAAGACAGAGAGGGAAGAAGAGCCAGTGAGCAGTGGAGTTAAGTGACATGATGTGTGATTTCCTATAATACAGAGGACGGGAGAGGGTAGATAACAACTATTTAACGTAGCATCACACATGCAACAGATAAATACCAAGAACATAGGCATATGTCTGCATGTGAAACTTGATTACAAAGGCTTTTTTTCTTACATACATTACGTAAAACATTTGCACATCAGTTTTGAAGACCAGAAAACTCTTCTAACAAGGATCGGATGCATACTTGACAGTCAGAGACCCGCACCAGTGGCCTCCATTGGGTTTTGGGCCTAATGTTTTTTGCACTTCTTCTCTTGTAGATCATTATGAATGAAACACGCCTCTGGTGAATATTAAAATACACTGAAACTTGAACCTGAGCCAGCATATTGATAGCAGTACTAGCTTCTCCATAAAGCCTATAGCTTTTGTTTATTAATCTGCTTTCAGATTAGAATCTTCTAAAATCTTCTAAAATGTAGGTCAATTCACCATAGAGATAATTGCCCAATCCAAAAATGCCACCATTAAGATTGAGTAAATAAAGTTGGATGAAATGAGAAAATACATGTGCTCACAATTTGTCATATATGGCCATTAAGAGTTATACAGACCTTAAAGGGGTTTTGCCAGGAAGTGAAGTTCCTTACCTCTTATCTGCTCAGGAGAGAAGATAAACAAAGCATGACTGGCTGCAGAGGGGAGAGGGAGGGGGTTGAGCAGAGCCAGGAAGCAGGGAGCTTCTCTAATGTTTACTTAAATAATAACATTACAACCAGTGGATTCTCTATACGGCAGACAGCCTCATACACTGCACTTTTCTCCCCAGACTCTTGCAAGTTCGTTCATGTTCCCTGTCATCAGATAAGAAGTGCAAACAAGCAAGCGCAGCTAGATAAGCTCCGGTCAACTCCTGGTCGTGTCTAATGTAAACTTTCAGGAAACTAAGGGCAACTGATTAAGGCTGTAGCTCTCAGAGGCTTCACTTTTTGTAATCACATATATTTAGAAAAGTGATTAAATAACAATTTTGGAGGATCCCACATCAAAATTACATCGTGGCAAAACCCTTTTAAGGCTATGTTCACACGGTGTATTTGCGGTCCGTATTTCGGACCGCAAATTACAAAACTGCAGAGAAATTGGGACACTTTACTGCCAGATTTCCCTACAAATTACAGCCTATTCATGGGGGTCCGGAGGACACTTTGTGATCAGTTTATTTTCAAAGGACCCTCTAAGAAGTAGGGATTGTCCAACGCGGCGAACCCCTTTAAAGTAATGGCAATCACTGGACCATTTATGAATAGTGCAGACTGGAGATTTTCTCCATACTAGACTTTATTATCTGTAGCCTCTTTCGGCAGTTCCATCACCTTACTTGACAAGATTGGCACTAGTCCTGGTGCAAGGTAAGAGAAACCCCCAAAAAGACCCTATTAGAACCTAATGGAGCCCTTCAGCCACCGCTTGGATTTGTGGTAACACTGATCCACCACAAAGACTTCCATTAGAAGATCTACATCTGTGACCCCTGTGACGGATATAGAGAAATCTCTGTCCCTTGTAGTCTAACCTAGTTCAGGGAAGTTGTGACAATGGGTCATGCAGTTAAATTGTGTGACAGTGGGGGAGAGGTTACCTCAAGAAGCCCAATATGTAAATACATTTTTATTTAATGACTCTGTTTCACCAGATATTCACTACTTACAGCCGTTTACACCGGTGTATACTATGTTTTGTGCCTGTTATATAGAGGCAGACATTTTTTGTAAGTTATGGCATTGCAGGGGGTCATCATCTTAATAGGGCATTAGGACGATTTTAGGTAATGAGAGGGGTCCCCTAATCCAGCAACCCATTTTTCCTTTGCTAGAACCCCAAACACCTTTGACAAAAGGCGGCCGACCACTTTTGCAGGTTAACGGGCGCCTTTTTTCTAGGGTCTCCTAAAGTCAAAGGACAAGGATTGCTGTATGTCTACACTTTGGAAAATTTCACCTTTACGTCATGCCCTCTTCCTGTCTCGGGCAACAATAGCTGATCTTGGCGAAAGGCGGCATCCTAGCCACAGGTCCATCCTTGATCTTTTTGTTGCCATGAGACTGGATAAATTATTAATATCCTACTCTTTGCCTCATCAAAACTACCTCCAGCGAAAAAAGTCATCCTCTTGCCCATAGCAACTAGTCAATGCCCCCTTTAATGTTCCTAGTACAATTTTGAAGGCTTATACTCTGGATGATGGTTCCTGAGGCTTCCTTAATACTCCTGAAGGCCCATCTTGTTGTCATTAACTTGTAGCCAATTAATGTATTAACTTATTCTCATGAATATATAAGAAGCTGTCATTATGGCTTCTGTATCTTTGCAAGCAGCCATTTTCTTTCCTGTGGCTATTTTGGTAAGGCTGATGACTTTTGGGTAGACGCGTCTTATCAGGAATTTACTTCTAATCTCTACTTCTCCAAATAGCCCAGGAAAACTCATTTATCAGAGGTTACTATTTCCAGCTTTTGTCCAGTATGTTCTGAAATATGATACAGAAAATGTAGACCTGTTATGAGCTGAAGCCACATTTGTGACTATGCAGCTGTAGAACCTCGTAAAACCTAGAAGATGCAAAGTTGGGAGTCCCTAAGAGACAACCTAGCCATGCTTCAGCATCAACTGTGGCTTCATCGTGGTCCCATGCTGTAGCGGAGTGGTCTGTGGCTTCGTCTTAGTGAATGGGTGTGATTATTGCATGACGACTATGACTAGGCCCAACCGCACATGAAGAATTTCTGCATAGCCCAAACCCAAGAGCATCCAAACTATGGAAGAGGTCTCCCTGACACCATCAGTTTTTGAGCTGTCCACCTGTCCTTGAATCCCCCATCACTGTATTGGATCATCATTCATTCCCATTTTCTAATAAAGATTCTTGTAGGCAAGTTCTAACACCTACATTTTTGGAGTGTCTTAGGTCTCGATCTAGGCGAGTTGTGCCGGAGTTGTTGGGCAACTGTTTATCCTTCTTCAGTAGAAAGGAATATGATGATCATTGGCTGGAGAACTAGATCTTGAACCGTGTTAAGACTTTAGTGACCTGGATACTCTTGTTTATTAACACTAGTGTTGTGCTTAAGATTCAATTCAGTCCGAAATGAATTGAGCTGAATTTTGCCAGAATTCATCAGCCTACATGGCAACCAATGGGTGACCTACCGGTCAGATTCACAAAATGAAGTTGTTCTTCTTAGATGTTGGCAGGAGTCCTACCGAAAGTCTGATAGGACCCTGCCACATCTAAGAAGAATAACATGCTTCATTTTGCCAATATGACTGGTAGGTTGCCCATTGGTCGCTATATGTAGGCTGACGAATTCTGGCAAAATTCAGGTCAATTGGTTTGGGCCAACCCAAATCCAAAGCACAACGCTAATTACTACTATGACCAGATGCGCCCTCTAACTGGTGTTTGTGTTGGTCCCCCACCTCAAGATGGCAAACCTAGATACAAAATTAATATTGTGGCACCCATCATGGCCAAACCAATGTGGTCTCTTAGATGTAAGACCACTTCCACCAGATTTCAGCAAGACCTTTGGCGTGTCGCTATCACATACAAATCCCCTTTTAAAAGGAAGGGGTTGGATAACGGGGGAAATTTTTTTTTGGGAAAACCTTTCCCCCCAATGGCCCCTTCACTGTTTTCCTGTTACTCGGCTTTTTTTTAAAATTTTTTTGGCCCACAAACCATGGCTCCCCTTCAAAGTTTTAAATATAGCTTTGAAAGGGGATCACTGAAACATCAGGCTTATTTTCCAACCAATATTTAAAATCGGGGCAAATAAAAAGGGGTCTGTATAAATATTTTTTTCCCCTTTTCCTAAAAGGGAACCCAAGGGAATTTACCTCGATTGCTAATTTTTATTTTTTTCATTTTTTTTGGGCAGTCGGAATTTACAGTCGCTTCGCATGTCACTGTGGCAGTGAAAGTTAATTTATTGCCCCCAGGCAGGGCCTTTTGGGGGGCCCCTTTTTAAATTTTTCTTTTTGAAAATGACCCTGAGTTTTCCACGTGGGGAAATAAATTTTCTTCAGTCATGCCTATGTGATCGTAAAAAAAACTTCTGGTATCATCCGCTTCCATAATTTACCAAATCCCCAACCCCTCCACTTCCCTTCTCCCCTTCTTTTAATTTTTTTCCACTAAATCATGCTTGTAAGGTCCCCTTTTTTTCAGCAAGGAAAATCCCCTTTAAAATAAAAAAATTTTATATATAAATTATAAACTTTTTTTTTTTTTTTTTTGGGGAATTTAGTAAAAAAAAAAAAATTTTAAAAAAGAAACCACTATCGGGGATTTTTTTAAAAAAATTTTATTTTGACGAACAAACCCTTTAAAAAGGGGGTTGATTGGAAATTTGTGATTTAATTTTTGTTTTTGATTGAAAACCGATATTTTCGGGCTCAGCCCCCTTTTCGCACACCCTCGTAACAAACTCCGTCAAAAGTTTGTTAAAAAAAAATTTTTTTTTCCTTAAGAAAACACAAAAAAAAACACTAAAAATAAGCTGGGACAAATTTTAAAAATTTTAAAACCATTTTTTTTTGGGTTTTTTATTTTAATTTTTTTTAATTATTATATTTTGTTTTCGTATCCCCTCATTTCTTTCAATGGCTTTCCGGTTTTAAATTACTTTAAAAAAAAAGTTAAATGTACTGTTAAGTACTTTATTTAAATTTTGTAATGTTTCGATCTAAAATGGACGTGTATTGTTGCCTTAGACGAAAAAAAAAGGGTGATTTGAAAACAAACAAAAAAAAAAAATCCCCAAACCCCCTTTTTATCTAGGAAAAAATTTTAAGCAAGATATTCACACATTCTGGTGCACTCTATTAAAAAATCTACTTGAACAGTTCTCGTAATAAGTGTGTTGTCACTTCCTGTCCTTGGGTGAAAGTTTTGAGGTCAATTTTATTGCTGTCCCCATAAAAAATCTTTTGGTGTAGCTTTCCTGGGGAGGAAAAGGGGGATGTTTTCCCCCTGGGGTATGGGGGGGTAATTTTTACAGGAATTTCCCACACTTTTGTCACACAATTTAAATATTTATCCCCAAATTTTATTTATGGAAATTCTAAACTTTTGCATTCGAAAACAGTTTTCCCCCCACCCTCTTTGGAACATTTTTGTGCTTGATGGTTTAGGTTTTAAAAAAAGTTTTTTTTTAAAACTAAGAATTTTTTTGATCACAACTCCCTTTTATGGAAAACCCCGCCCCCAGGAACAACCCCGCCCTGAAGGTGAAATTTAAAGGCTAGCCCCTGCCATAGTTAATGGCTATCTCCCAAACCACATACAGGCTTGAGAAGAAAAAGTTATGACCCTTCCCCCCCCGGGCCCACCAAACCCAAAGGGCCCCTCCAAAAAATAAAAAAATTGTTTTCTGGGCTAAAAGAAAAAAAAAAAGCAATTGGGGGCCCGTGTTTTTTGGGTTTGTTTTTGCTTTTATTTTTTCAAGGAAAATCCCCTTTTTATTTTGTGGGGGCAGTTATATACAAGGTCCAAACAAAAACCCCACATTCAACCCCCTTTAATGTTACGAAAAAAACAGTAAAAACCCAACCTTTGCCAAGCAAAAATTACCCAAAAAAAAAAATAATTACCCCCACCCATCACTACCTTAAAAACTGATAGCACCACCATAAGGTTTTTGAAATAAACCATTACCAGGGCCAATATCACTCATTTTACAAAACACCTTTAAAAAGACCCGCCCCAATTTATTACCACCCTATCCCACCATAAAAAAACTGGTTTAAAACCCCCCCAATTTCCCGTTTTTCCCAATTTAAAAAAATCACACCCCACCATTTTTTCCTCCATAAGTGGGGCCCGGGTGGGGAGGGGTAGCAGGGGCACAGGGGGCTTTGCAAAACAGTTTACTTACATTTAGGGTCCCCACAGGGACACTTTTCCCAAAGGGGCCCTTTTTACTTTCCCCCTTTTTTTTCCCCTTCGGGCCCCGACCACCACACCACCGGGCCCTACAGAATTTACAACACAAAAACCCGAGACCCCACCTTTTTTTATCATTTTCCCAAAATGAGTCCCCCCCCCCCTCATGTACAAAACTCCCCCTCTAAAATTTGGGCCCCCAAAGGTTTAAATTTTTCCCCTGGGAATTTGGGTCCCCCCAGTCATAGGTGGGGGACAATTGGGGGGCCCCGGGGGGTTTGCTAGGTAAACTTGGCACCCCCCCGGGGAGTACTAAGGGAGCGGGGACACCCCTACGGTTAAAACTAGGAAACTTTGGGGGTTTCGTAGGTAGCCTCGAGCCCCCGGCAGTACAGGTTTTGGGTTGGGTTTTCCCCCTGTAGATTTTTGGCCCCTTCCCGAAGCAGAATAGTCCCCCCCCCTTTAATTAGGGGCCCCCCGAATTAGGGCCCCCCAAAACAGAATAATTCCCCCCCCGTAATTTTGGGCCCCTGTAAGCAAAATGTTCCCCCCTTTCCCCCCCGAAAAAATTTATTGGGCCCCCCGAAAGGGAAAATAGTCCCCCCCCTAGATTTGGGCCCCCAGAAACAGAATAGTCCCCCCCCCGTAGATTTCCCCCCCGACAGCAGAAAGCTACCCCACCCTTAATTAGGGCCCCCAGGAAAACAGAAAGTCCCCCCCTTTGTTTTGGGACCCACTGTAGGTAAATTTTCCTTTCCCCCGCTCCCCCCCCAAGTTCCGGGCTGCTCCCCCCCCAAGCGCGGGTTTTGGTTTGGGGCCCAAGGGCAGGGAATCCACAAAGGTTTGTGATGCCAACCCCGAACACACTTGCGAGGTAAAGAAAGGCAGGGGGCGCACCCCTCTCCCCGCCCCCCTTTCCTCTTAATTTAAACCCCGTTACAGGGAAAAAGCAATTTAAATTTGAACCCCTCGGTTAACCCAAAGGGGGCGGGACCCCCCCCCCCCTTTCTTCCCAGGCCCCCCCGGGGGCCCCCTAGAAACATTTTGGGTGTACGTCCCCAAAGGCGGGCCCCCGGTTTCCCTTTTAAAACATTTAAAGAAAAAAAAGCTAAAGGGGGGTTGGGAAAAAAAAAATTGGAAAGGAAAAAAAGCCAAAAAAACTTCAAGTAACACAAAGCGGGTATCAATAAATTTTGGGACATTTCAATAGATGACAGACAGCAAGGCAGGTCATGACAAGGGCATCAATAGATATAGAATGATAAATTACTTGGATCCAGAAGCAGGGAAACCAAAAGTATCAAATTTTCCTAAAATTCCCGTCCCTAAATAATGCCCCAAACGCTTTTTCCCCAACACCAGACCCCACTATTCTATCCCAGAAGAAATCCACAACAATTTTCCCTTTCTAAAGATTTAAAAATAACCAAAAAGCCCTAGAAAAAGGGATAGAGAACTCAGGAATAGGAAAAAACTGAGAAATGGGCACAGGGCAGAATGAAGGCAACCAATGAACTAAGGACGAACAGGGCTCTACATAACTGGCTACAGAGAACGAAACCAGAACACAATACAAAAGGACTAAAAAAGAATTTCTAAAAACCCGATTTTTAAGCAGAACAAAAAAACTCTCACTTAACGTTACTCCACCAAACTGCCAAAGAAACCTCAACTTTATAGAAAGGTAGCAATCAACCACTCGCAGTAGTCAAAACCACGTCCCGATTGTCAGCTTGGGTTTAAAGGCCCCGGGGGAAAAGTTGTGCAAAATGCCCGTCTAGGGAAGCAGGAGAAGGCAAATTGCAGGGGGGTTTTTTGGGCCCCTTTATACACAAGATAATTTCCCCCCAAAATTTTGGCAGCTTCAAACCCAAAATTATTCTAATGTTTATGGCCACCTTAAGGCTTATGTATAAGTACTAGGACCCAAGAAAACTCGGGTTTCTTGGGGGCCCCCCAAAGTTTAATTTTTTGGGGCCCCTCCTTCAACTATACAAAACTGAAAACCCCTCCACGTTTTAAAAGACATCGCAGTTTTTGCCAATTTTTTTTTATTTCACAAAATTTAAAATCTAATGGCAAATTTGTGATTTATGCCCTCAAAATTTAAAACGTAGGGGGGGAAATGAATGGAAACCCAAAAATGGGGGGGTCTTTTTGCTGGGAGGCCCCCAAAGGGGGTTTTCTAAAGAAAAGGGGGCCCCTCAGAGCCCTATTTGGGCCAAAGGTCAAGTCATGGACTTGGGTAAACAATGAAGAGCTGCTGGGGACAAGGTCGGAACAAACCAAGAGGGACCCAAAAAAGCTTACTAAAAACCTGGGGCCCAAACAAAACCCTGTTTACTTTGGGATGGGCAAGTCTGGACTTGGGGGAAACAATGAAGAGGCTGGCCCCAAGGTCCCCATCACCCAAATGGAGCCCAAATTTGTGTACCAAGCCTTGGCCCATTGGATCATCTGTTATTGGCAAGCATGGACTAGGGTGAAGAAGGTAGAGCTACTGGAATAGGGTCACGTACACTAAGATGGAGCCCAATAGTGTACTAAGCCTGGGCCCATTGGATCCTATTGTTATTGGCAAGCACGGATTAGGGTGAACAAGGTAGAGCTCCTGGAATAGGGTCACGTGCACCAAGATGACCCATAATCTCCTTAGATTGAATGAAAGTGTCATGAGTAACTTTTTCCAACCTGATAGCCTTTAGGTGCATGTCAATTAGGTCTCCTAATTCTAAGAAGATGCAATTAGGATGAAGCCTCATATGAAAGCACTGAGCCGCCATGTTTTACCAGCACCTTTTTAAGGTCCGCCTAGGGCAGGAAATATTTTAAATATGCAAATGGAGAATTATTAAGCGATTTACCAATTAGATATTCCCATTCTGCAAACCAGATCTTCAGTGGTGTCCTCTAGGGGTTTCATGACTGTGCCATTTATTAGCTGGAGGGGTGAACAAAGTCAAGAATGCTAAGACATTCCCAGAAGAGCGATCGAGCCATTGTTGTATCCTGGCAGAAGATCCTGCTGTTAATTAAGGGAGGGGGGGGGGGGGGGGTTGAGCAGTTTCAGGAGGGGGTCACACGGATTAACACAGCGGCTCTTTGATGGTATTATATCACATGGAAGCCTGTGTTGTCTGCACATAGCAGCAGTGTGGTAAATTAACCCCTCCACATCCACAGTTTACATTCTATATAAGGGGTTGTCTCATCCCGGCTAGTTTGATACCTAATTGAGGTCTTAGCAAAAAAAGAGGGCATCCATGTTTGCCATTTTTAGACCATACCATCTCATTATATCGCCACATGATACCAAGATACTACCGCCATAGTCAGGGCTCACATAATACTACTGTATAGAGCCAAAGTAATATGTGGTATATAATGTCCCCTTGAAAGGGTTTTCCAAGATCTGCAAAAATTAGCTAAAGGCGGGAATGCCATAAAATAACAGCGCATCCATTACTCACCTGATTGATCTGCCTTTGCTCTTTAGTTGGTTGCTGTATACTCTCATCACTGCTGCAGACAGTGGCGGTCCTTGGTTGTATAACGATGAGCCCAGTGATTGGCAGTGGCTACTTGGGTAACAGACACATCATCCGTGGATTTATCAGATGTGTAATGGAAGTTTTGAAGTTTCATAGCATCTTTAGCTGATTTTTTTGCAGATTTTGGAAAATCCAAAAATCTCCTTTCAATACTGCCACATAGTACCTATATAACAGCGCAATCCATATCCTGTTTAATATGCAATATATTGCTAAATAATACTGAGCAAGTTTGGTTTGCTACTTGGGACCTAAAAGGAAATTAAGGTCAATTGTCTAGATTGCCACTACCTAAAACCAGCCCTGATACAGGTGTTGCCCTTATTGCAGGGGTTGTCCTTATCTGTTACCCATGACCAAAACAATTTTACAAACACTATCCCCAGACTGTGTTAGCAACCCAGGACTGTCCAGCGCAATCCAATGTATGCAAATCCACCCTCCTCCATAAGGAAGAACTCCTAATACTGGCTAAACCAGACTCCTCCGAAATGAAGAGTCGCCTATCAATCGCTCTTTCGGAGTTCTTGCCCCTCAACAGGGCAGGGTGCTGGTTGGTTAGAGATATGCCTTAGATGCAAAAGAGGAGATACTGACTCCTAATAGGAAATTTGTAATTCTATCACCTATAAACTAAGGGTTTGTAAGTCTCCACACATCCACACGGTGCCTCTGCCTAATGAGGAATGTTACCCCTTTTGAGCTTCCCCTAGAGCCTCTCACAAACTAGTATTCTACTCTGCACTGATAAGGGTCAAACAGTCCTAAAAAAAGCTGACTGCAGATGAGTATTAGGTTGGCTCTAATCCCATTCACATTGTAAGGCTCAGTGAGTTGGATGTGACTTGAGGAACACTATATTCAATAAGTGGTGTTGCAGAGTCCTAGCGCTCCTCCATTGAACCTTAAAGAGGTTTTGCCACGAGTGCTGAACATGTCCGCCACTCGCAACGCCGGCTGGGGAACTGACCGCGATTGCGCAGTTAATCTCCATTCTATTCTCTGGAACTTCCAAGTACGATCAGTGCATTCGGCTCTACTCGGGACTCCCATAGAACAGAACAGAGAGTCATGCGCAAGCGCGGCCGACTCTTCAGTCTGCACGGAGAGATTTGGGGGCCCAATCCTGAGATATGTGCAGGTCCCAGAGATGGATCATAGACAATGATGGCATATCCTAACGATATGCCATCATTGTCTATGTTGGCAAAACCCCTTTAAAGAATATAGAACAAAGAAGCAAATCCATAGGGCGCCTCCAACTTTTTCCTAAACTGTACCAGCCCTGCACAAGCACAGAACTGCTCAGCTGCAGGCCAGGTGGTGCTTTGGTTCTCAGCATTATTGGTGGGGGTCGCAGAAATCGGACCCCACTAGTGAGATTTCGATGGCACATCAATATAATATCTATCACAGTGATCCATGCCTTGTGACCATTCTTATGATGGCACATGTAACATTTACACCCCCGCCACCAATGGTGATGCCTTTATACCCAATATTTGACCTTATGAGGTGAACACAAACGCAAGGCCCATGGGCTGAATCCATTTTTGGGGAGAGCTTAGACAAAGTGAGCAGAGATGGAAGATCCAGACGCAGAAGGACCAGCTCTTCACTTTACCCGGAGGACGCAGCCAGTGCTTGGCAAAGCTGGCAGTGCCAGCACAGGGAGCAAGTGCCATCTTAGATGCGGTAGCTCCAGTAAGCACCCTAAACCGCTCTGTTCAGAAAATCACAGGTGGTAACACAGCTCTGACAGCCTTACCCAGGCCCCCTAGCCACCCTCCAAGGTAGGAAGCTCAGTGCTAAAGAGGTGGCACGGGCTGGCTTTTACATAACTTTAAAGGGGTTTTGCCACAAAGGGATTTCATGTCCTCTATACCTCTCTTCAGCTTTCACTGTGTGCTCAGGAGAGGGCGTGTGTGATTTGTTTGAATTGCAGATCATGTGACCCAGCAGGATGACATCACTAAGCCTCTTTCCATAGTGTGCTCACTCTAGTCAAACAAAGGTCTGTTATGTAAGGAGCTCTGAGTAGCTACAATGCAGCTCAGTGGTTAAATATTTGTCTCAAAGCACAGGGGTCCTAAGTTCACATCCCTGCAGGAACCAAACCTGTGGATTTTTTTTCTCTTCATCAATGCACAGACCTGATGGAGGTTTGTTTTTATTTATTTGCACTGTTTGAGTAATCACTAAGCAGTACAGAGGATGGGAGTAGAATGACAGCACCTGGGGTTCAACACTCACTCAGCAGTGAGTGTGTGTGATTACTACGGAATAGAGACTAGAAAGTAGAAGGACAGCTACCTGGGGATTGAACGCTCGCTCATGTCATGGGAGATGAGTTACTAAGGAGTACAGAGGACAGGAGTAGAATGACAGCACCTGGGGTTCAACACTCACTCAGCAGTGAGTGTGTGTGATTACTAAGCAGGGAAAAGACTAACAGTAGCTGCCTGAAAGGAGAGGTGATGTCTGAGCATGTGCAGCCAGGAATGAGAAGCTCTCGTCACTGGTCGTATCCCCTGGAGATGAGCTGTAAACAATGGATCACTAATGGAGCAGCTAATACTAAAAATGTCCAGAATTTTTAATAATGATGAATGGTGAAAATTGTTATTATTTAATTTGCAAGCTTCCCATGTCAATTTTACTTTGTGGCAAAACCCCTTTAACCCATAGCACACCATGACATTTTAAGAGTATGGAAGTGACACCTGCTGCTAGTGACTCATGAGACAACTCTGATCCAAACTTGCCAAATTTTGAATGTGGCCATCAGGGAGATTTGAAGCTGCAGCACGTGTAGCGCGCCACCGTCTTTGTATCAAGCCATACCCCCCTTCATAAAAGGTCACGTCCACTACACCTAACTGTGTAACGGCTCTGGAAGAAAGCTAAGTGAGGGCTTTGGTGTTACTCAGTTTTCCTGGATATGGGATAACCTGCTCAGTATCCAGGAGAGCTGGGAGATACCGCTAAACTGTGCTTAAACCATTACACTTCTACCAATATTTTCAACATGCAGTGACCATATAGTGGTAAATACCAGCGTACATAGGCTCTGCAGACTGTATATTACCTCCATACAGTGACCATATAGTGGTAAATACCAGCATACATAGGCTCTGCAGACTGTATATTACCTCCATACAGTGATCATATAGTGCTAGGTACCAGTGTACACAGGCTCTGCAAACTGTATATTACTTGAATACAGTGACCATATAGTGGTAGACACCAGTGTACACAGGCTCTGCAGACTGTATATTACCTCTATACAGTGACCATATAGTGGTAGACACCAGTGTACACAGGCTCTGCAGACTGTATATTACCTCCATACTGTGAACATATAGTGGTAAACACCAGTGTACACAGGAGCTTTGCAAACTGTATGCTACCTCCATACAGTAAACATATAGAGGTGGATACCAGTGTACACAGTGTCTGCAGCCATTTAAGTAATTACAGTCCAGTTACTCACCGGACTATGGACTCACCGGAGACAACTTCTATGACTGGAATTTTTCTCTTTCCCTTTTATTCTTCATCCCGTCCAGACCACCATGTGGACTTCTCCCGGCACGTCTTGTCCCTACAAAATTTACCACACAGACATCTTAGAATTCTAATTTTTCCAGCACTTCCCTACTTGTGGCCACCTCTGGGTTGGGAGGTGGGGAGGTTATGAGATTATAGGTGGAGGTGGTGATAAGTGGCGGTTGTATATTGTGTTGGCACTAGGATGCATAACACAATGGTGGGGAGGGGTGGAAGGAGGGGTACAGAGCATAGGTTACAGGCAGAATCTCCTTGGGAAGATAGAGGACAATCCAGAATCATATTGTGCAGGTTGAACTTCGTACCCTGCACCCCCACAAGATCAGAGGCAGGAATGATCTTCAGAAGCTACAGGAGAAGGAGTTTAGTAATTTTATTTTTATGTAGGTTTCGGCCTTTGGACTATGTCAGACTCATTGGACCAGATCATATCGGACCAGCATTGGATTGATTTCTTTAAAAAAATGGTTAAATGGGTTGTTTTCTGAGAGTGTTTATTTAAATAAAAGTTTTTTTGTGCAACTTATGTCTATTTTTTCCTTTTAATTCCTGTGTTAGTAATGTAGCCATGTGACACATGTCTCTCCATTACTATCACTTGGGCTTGGTGTTAGCCAGTGTTTGTTTTTTCACCCCAAGGCTGACACTAACCTGGTGTCACTATTACCCCAGTACCCAAATGCACCAGGGGTACTGGAAAGAGCTGGGTTACCATCAGAAGAAAACCCTCTAAAGTGAAAGTCTGCTTCTTGGGAAGCTGCGGGCTGGCAATTTGAGGGTGGGAATGGATCAGTATCCATGGAACTTCCCATTCTGATAGTATTAGGCGGCAGCTTTCGGTTTTACCTTGGCTGTTAATGGAATATGGTGGGGACCCCATTTTAAAAAAAAAAATATTCATTCACTGAGAATCCTAAAATGGGCAACTCCTGTAATCATTACATTGGAAGCAACAGGGCAACTCCTGTATGGGCAAGTCCTGTAACCATTACAGAGGAAGCCCATGTTTAGATTTTCAATAAATAAATACATTTTTGGGAAATAAATGACATGGGGTCCCTCCCCCCATGTTCCACAGCCAGCCAAGGTAGAACTAACATCTGCAGCCTGATACTATCAGAATGAGAAGGTCCATCGATACTGGTCCCTTCCCATTCTAAAAATACCAGCCCGCAGCCACCCCAGAAGAGGACCATCAAATAGGAGGGGCCGCTTCTGATGGTTACCTGGCTCTTCCCAGTACCCCTGGTACATTGGGCACTGGGGTAAAAGTGACACGGAGTTAGTGTCAGCCTTGGGCAACAAAAAACATCACTGGTTGACACCAATTCCAAGTGATTATTTAAATAAATACATCTAAGGTTGAACCGACATAGTCCACCAAATCCGAAGTATTCCAAATGGGAACCTGTAAATAAACAAACATTACACACATACAAATACATATAGGCTGGATAGTCTGTCTCCTGTCCAACTGCAACCAACAGAGACAGACCACAGGGGAAAAGAGACAGGGAGCAAAGGGGAACTTCTGCCCCCTATGGCCTTTCTCATGCCCCACGGGGGGCAGGAGAGAGGTCGCAGGAGTCAACGCCTAAATTCTGTCTCCTGCCACAGCAGGAAGGAGAACAGAGGCAGAAGCCATGAAGACCACACTTCACCTTTCACCAACCCTTCCGGAGGAGCGGGAAGAGACCCCCATTTGCGGGACCCTCACTCCCAATTTGGGAGGATTGATAAGTATGTTAACAGCTTAGATGCCGTGGCCAGTTAGGCTGCAACATGTAAACAGTAATACAGGGCTGCGGTGCCTCCTCCTGGTCTTCTACCCCCGTGATTGCTGGGTCCCATTTAGTTGCCATGGCAGCCAGCGGCCTAACAGAGGAATCCAGGGCTGCTATAAAAGTACCGTATATACTCGAGTATAAGCCGAGTTTTTCAGCACAAAAAAATGTGCGAAGAGTCCCCCCCTCGGCTTAAAACTCGAGTCACTGTCGGCACTCGGGCGCTACGATGGCCCTCGCCGACAGGGAGATGCATTCAGCTATACGCGACTCCTCAGGGAGCGCATATAACTGAAGGGCGCGTGGAAGCGCACAGTGTCCGGGCGCTGCGGTGGCCCGTGCGCCGGTAGATCTTCTCATCCCTATATGCGACTCCTCCAGAGCGCATAATAGGGGAAGGGATACCACTGCGGAGCAAAAGAGCGAGCGCTCCGGTGCTCCGCAGTGGACTACGGGCGGCCGCAGACTCGCGGCGCCCGCAGTTTCCGGCACAGGCAGCGTGTGTCATCACGCTGCTGTGCGCCGGCCTGATGACATCACCCACGCCTGTTTCCGAGAAGACCGAGGAGGGGGGGCCGCGCCGGTGGCGGACGAGGAGGAGGGAGCGCGCAGGGAGACGGAGCAGCGGGGAGCCAGGTTAAGTGGTTGTTTTTTTTATTTTTTTTAAACTGCCTTTCAGCCTGACCATATACCTGCCCTATACCTGCCTACAGCCTGCCCTATACAAGCCCCTATACCCTGCCTAAGAAGGGCCCGCCCTATACCTGCCTATAGGGGCCATATACCTGCCTTTTTACCTGCGTATGGGGCCATATACCTGCCTATAAAATGCTTATGGGGGACATATAATGCCTATTAATGCCTATGGCCCTATGGGGCCATTTTACCTGCCTATTGGGACATATACGTGCCTTTTGGCCATATACCCCCCAATGGGGCCATATACCTGCCTATAACCTGCCTATGGGGCATATTTTTGCCTATACCTGCCTATGGGGGACATTAAATGCCTATGTAATTTTATTGGTATCCATTTTTATTTTTAAAATTTACCAGTAGCCGCTGCATTTTCCACCCTAGGCTTATACTCGAGTCAATAAGTTTTCCCGTTTATTGGGGCAAAAGTAGATGCCTCGGCTTATACTCGGGTCGGCTTATACTCGAGTATATACGGTATTACCCATAAGTATTGCCCATAAAAGTATTGGCAGGGTGTGATAGGAGATCTGCGTCATTACTATAATTACTGCAGTATATAGTACATGTGATCAAACATTTGCATATTTTAGTCCCCTAGTGGGACTAAGTGTCAGTAAAAAAAAAAATAAAATTCAAAACCTCCTTTTTCCATTTACCTAACAAAAAAAAATAAAAAATACAAAAAATAAACGCAATTGGTATTGTCACATCCATAAAAATCCAATTGATCCCACACAGTGAAAGCTGAAAAAAAAAACTATTTTTTGGGGGTACCCCCATTTTTTTTTTAAAAAATGGAAAAAAAAGGTGATCAAAAAAGTTCCCTTTAAACCCAAACGGGGTCCCAAAAGAAAAACTAAACCCTTTTGGGGGGAATTTTGCCATAAAAAAGGGAAAAATCAGATAACCCCTTTTCCTAATTTGGGGGGTTTATGTTCAGGTAAAAAAATTTGGGGGGGCGGTAGGGGGAGGCGGGAAAGGATTAATCCCAATGAAAACCCCACGACTCATTTATCTGCTTTTGATTCCCCTAATTTTTGGGGTTTTAGGGACTTTCGTGTTGGGTCGAAATTTTTATAGAAAAATGGGAAGACTAGGGGTGTTTAATTGGGTTTGCCCTTTGTAAGGGTTATAAAAAACTTTCATGAAAAAGGGTTTCTTTGGTTATCTTGAAAAAGGATTATCAGCTTTCTTCTCAAAAAAGAAATTGTTTAAAAAAAAAAAAAAAAAAAAAAAAACTAAACCCTAACCCACAAAAAATAAGCATCACAATGCTCCAATGACGGACTTTAAAAAAGTTACTGGTTCAAAAAAAATTGGTGCTGAAAAAGAAAATTTTATTTTTTAAAATCATCTTATTTTTTAAAAATTTAGTAAAGCATAACCAAAGAAATACATGGGAAAAAAAAAATTTAGTCAGCCACCAATTGTGCAAAACCCCCTTCTATTAGCAAGGGTTTTGGGAAAATGAAACGGGGGCTGCATACAATGATCCCAAGCAAACCGCCAGGGCACGTGGGGTGGCTTGTAAGAACATTTTTCAAGGCCCTGAGGGGGCCCCTAGCCATCCCCAAATTTTCCAACCCCATAGAAAACCTTTGGAGTAAAAATTTCCGTTTTGGGCCCAGCAAGACCCCCCAAAACATCACGGCTCTAGAGGAATCTGAAATTGAGGAAGGGGCCCAACATACCAAACAGTGTCGCCAACCTTTGGAAGTTTTTCAGGGGGGACTCGGGGACCTCTGCCCATTCCCCAAAAAAGGGAAATAAAACAAAGTCTTAAAGGGGAACTTTTTTTATTGCCCCAAAAATACTTATTTTCCCAAACCATAATTTGAAATTAAATTCTTTCCAACCCATACAATGTTTTTTTTCTGCTTTTGGGTTTTTCATTTCTCTCTCATAGTTGAGGTCGCCCTATGATTAAATTACGGGCCCTCTCACCCTTTTGGGGGAGAACTTGCACAATTTGCGGCTGACTAAAAAAATTTTTTCCCCCCCACTGTAAAAATTTTTGGTTAAATGGAACCGAGTCCCCCATACAGTAAAGTAGCACATCTTTTTTTTCGCTTTTTTAAAACCCAGCCCCCCCCAAAAAAATCCCCCCCTCATACATTTATTTTGGGCTTTTAAAAAATTTAAAATTAGCCCCCCATAAAAAAAAGAGCTTTTTCCCCACGGAAAAAATAAATTTAAAGGGCCTCTTGGAAATAAAAAATTAAAAGAAAACAGAAGAAAAAAAACCAAAAAAATGTTGGCCCTTAAAAGGGGTGTTCCTACCATAGACGGGGGGGGGGTAGGGTATTAGAATGGGCCCAACAATGTCCTAATAAGGTGCAATTTTTCCCCCCCCCACCTTTTTTTGGGTTACCTGCACCTCCCTTTGGGGAATGGCCCCCCAAAAGTGCCCCTCTCGGGAAAACAAATTTTGCGCATGCACCCGACCTCCATTTGTTTTTATGGGTTTTCCCCAGTTCGGGGGAGTGCTGTTTCTCTCCATTCTCCTCTAGGGGATTCCCCAGTACAAAAAGACCCCGGGGTTTCTCCATTCTGTCCTATAAGTTCCCCAGTACGGGGAGCGCTTTTGTTCCCCATTCTCCTCTAGGGATTTCCCCATTACGGGGGAGCGCTTTGTTCTCCATTCTTTCTAGGGGGTTTTCCCAGTACGGGGGAGCGCTTTTGTTCTCCTTTCCCTGTTTAATTTCCCAGTACGGGGGAAAGCGCTTTTTTTCTCCATTTTTTTTCTTTTTGGGATTTCCCCATCAGGGGATGCTGTGTTCCCCATTCTTTTCCTATAATTTCCCCCAGAACAGGGGGGGGTGCTGTGTTCTCCTTTTCTGTTTTTTAAGGGAGTTCCCATTCGGGGGAGCGCTGTTTTTCCCCATTCTGCCTTTTAAAGTTCCCAGTACAGGGGAGTGCTTTTTTTCTCCATTCTTTTATTTTGGGGAATTTCCCCAAGTACGGGTTTGGAGCGCGGGTTTTTTCTCCATTTTTGTCCAAAATTTTCCCATACGGGGGATGCTGTGTTTCCCAAATTCTGTTCTTTTGGGATTTTCCCAGACGGGGGAACCCCCTGTGTTTTCCATTCTCTTCAAGGGAGTTCCCAGAAACGGGGGAGTGCTGTGTTCTCCATTCCCTCAAAGGATTTCCCCCGGGGAAAACCGGGGGGGGCTCCCTGTGTTCCCCATTCGGGTTCGGGGGAGTTCCCATAAAAGGGGAGGCTGTGTTCTCCATTTTTTCTAGGGGAAGTTTCCCAGTAGGGGGGAGCCTGTTTCCCCAAATTCTTTTCGATGGCATTTTCCCAGTACAGGGGGGGGCCTGTGTTCTCCTTTGTTCAATGGGATTTTCCGTAAAAGGGGGGGCGCTGGGGTTTCCTTTCCCGCGAGGCAGTTCCCATACAGGGGAGCGCTGTGTTCCCCTTTGTTCAGGGGAAATTTTTCCCAGTACAGGGAGCGCTGTGTTTCTCCATTTCTGTTGTGGCAGTTCCCATTCAGGGGAGCGCTGGCTCCTTTTCTGTTCTATGGGATTTCCCCCCAGTACGGGGAGCGCTGTTTCTCCATTCCCTTAGGGGAGTTCCATTACAGGGGAGCGTTTTGGTTCCCTTTCTTCTAGGGGGAATTTCCCCAGTACAGGGCACGCTGTGTTTTCATTTGCCCCTAAAAGTTCCCAGTACGGGGGAGCCCCTGTGTTCCCCTTTCTGTCCAAAAATTTCCCATTTAAGGGGGGGGAGCGCTGTGTTCCCCTTTCCCTTTTTTCAAAATGGGATTCCCATTCAGGGGGAGGTTTGTTGTTTCTCCATTCTGCCCTTAATTTCCCATTTAAGGGGAGCGCTTTTTTTTCTCCATTCGTCCTAAAAGGGTTCCCAGTACAGGGGAGCGCTGTTTTTTCCAAATTCTACCCAAGGGGAATTTTCCCCCATACAGCGGAGCGGAAAACCCCCAGCTTATTCAGAACTCCCATAAAGAAAAGAGGGGCGGGGCACAAGCGCAGCCAGATCTCCATTCTGAGCCCAAACTTTGGGGGCCCATTCTCAAAATAGGTGCAGGTCCCACCTCATGGAGCTGCACCTGTCAAACTTTGATGGCCTGTCCTATCAATGTACCATCAAAGTCTATGGAGGGAGCCCCCATTTAAAAGTGGTTTAAAGGGGACATTTTGGCTTTTACTGCCAGGGTGAAACCCCTTAAATTTACTGATGTGGCCCTCGGGTTTTAAAGGTTTGAAACCCCCATTATAAGGTAACACAGGACATAATAAATCTCTCCTCATCAAATTTTAACTTCAGCTCAGAAAAAGTGACGGTAATCACCATTGTTAGTGCAAAGTGACATCAGTGCGGCTGTTTCATGACGACGCTTTCATCGGAAGTGCTTTATTTTTAGCCGGTATTGTACTCGCTCCACGCTCCCGGTTTGTACAGTAGATTTATAGTGATGGGATTAGGAGAATGGCGCTGACATAACAATCCTGTGGCCGGGAGGGGACATCCTGACTGAAGCCAAGTAAATAAACCAAGTATGAGGGAAAAAATGGGGCGGCAAACCCCCACTGTTTTCAAAACCAAAAAAAGGGCTGCTCCAAAAACCCGGGCCCGGGGCAAGCGGCCCAAAAGCAGCCACTGGGGAGCCAAAGGGAAATAACAGCACTTCTACAATCCGCCATTAGGTGGCGCTAGAGCAGGCTGCATTCTCTACAATCACCATTAGATGGCGAGAGAGAGCAGAGACATTCTAAGCCATAGCAACTAAAAGCTGTCATTTCTATGGACGCCTACAGGTGGCGAGGTAGAGCAGAGACATTCCAATACTGCAATGTTATAGGAAGCAAAGTCCAGATCTTGTTATTAGGATTACTAGTTCAGTGCAGTCAGCTGGAAGCACAGAGCAATCCTGAGCATGGCAGGCCGCCCCAAGATCCGAGGCAAGAAGAAGAATAATAAGTACAGGGGAAAATTTCACCCCGGGCAAGGGGCAGAATGTACCAGCAGAGGGGGGCAGAAATGAGCAGAAGCCCCCAGAACCTGCAGAGCAATGCAAAAGCAAACAAGGGAAGAAAAAGAAGAAGGAGAAGAAAGAGAGAAGCAGCAAAAAAGTACACCTGTCCCCCCTGCCTGACAGGTATGAACCCCTGGAGGAGAACCTGGAGGACACCGAGTGCAAGGAGGACAAGAAATACAAGAGGAAGCAGAAAGTGAAGAAATATGCAAAGGTGAGAGCTGAATAGTGAGGGTCATGTACACATGTAGCCGGGGCTGGTTTTGGGTTTTATTTAGCCAATCCTTTTGGGGGGTCACCTTGGTTCCCTTTCATAACTGGCGGAAACCCCTTAAAAACAACAACTGAAAAGTTATCACAATGCACCAATAGTGCAGATCCAGGATAAAAACCAACCCAGCTCTGCTACATCTGTAAACTGCAGTGCTCAGCACTAGACCCTCGCAAACAAAGATGCCGCCCGAGCTACCGAGTAAGGTTTTATACTGGACAGAGGCTGTGCTGGGAATTTTTAAAATTTTTCAAAAACCCGCACCTCTTTGGGGAAAAGGGAGACCCGATAGGGCGCCCTTTAAAAATTTCAGAGCCCCATACGCCCAAGATCCCGGGGCCCCCCCACCTATTACTGGTCACTATTTTGCCCCAAATTAGCGGGCCCCTTTTTAAAAACAAAAAACAACAATTATCAGAACCCCCGCAGGAGGCTACCAAATGGGTGCCCCTGGAAAACCCCCCATGTAGGGAAATTTCCCCAGGCAAGGGTTTTTTCCGCGGATTTTCATTTCGGTTTTTTGGGTTTTTAAAAATTTTCTAAAAAAATGACTGTTCCCAAACATCCCCATAGACTTTTAAAAGAAAACTGCCAGTAGTCTAACCCTTGCTGGGTTTTCTTCCCCGGGTTTAGATTTAAAATGCCACGTTTCCCAAAAAAACCCAGAACCCTGTACCTTTTCTGAGGGTTTTTGGCGAAAAATTTTCCTTTTCCGATGGTTTTTGGGGGACGGCCGAATCCGAAAACTGCAAAGCAAGAAAAACCTCTAAATCAGAATCCGACCGGTATTTTATAAGTGTGGATGTAACCATAGGTTCCCCTTGGTGTTTGTCAGGCGTTCAGGCTTTATTTTGTAACTAGCAGGGTGTAGTAGGGGCTGGGGTTTTTCTGCGACTCCTGGGCGATCAAATGGTTTTAAAATAGGGGCGCAAAGGGAATTTAGAGCGCAATGGCCCCCCAGCTCTTTCGTCCTCTTACGTTCAGGTAAAGCTCTTATTATGCTATTAATCTACTAGCTATACTGGGAAAAAGGCAAAAATTGGATTTGTGTCCCCCAGCAGCCGGGGGAGGTGCCCACGGGGTTTTAATAGCTCCAAACAGATGGGGCTTTCCCCTGGGATATTTATAAACCCGGGGAGCTTAGTTCTTCCACACAAATATTAGGATATAAAGGAAACATATCATCGTGTATTGAGGGGTTTCAGGTTCTTTCTATATTTTCCCTTTAAGGGTTTTGGGGGAAGGTTCCGCTGTAACAGTTTTTATTGGGCAGGGCCTGAAGTCCCTTTGGGGGGCAGCTCCGGTGCTATCCAGTACATTGCTCCATCAAGTGACAGTGGCCTCAGGATACAATGTTTCAAGCATACAATGGTGTTTCCTGGCTGGGACACTGTATCTTGAAACCACAATCACCATACAATGTCCCAGACACTGCTGATCTGCGGCAGAAAATTTTGGGGAAGACCAAAACCTTTATCAAAGCATTTTACTGTAAAACTTCTGTGTTATGGGGTGCATGCAGTGATGGCGTTATAGCGCCTCTCTACATACAGTGGGGTACTACATGTCCTGTACGCTTTTTCATTTTTATGAGGTGCTGCAGTGATGGTGGTCTATACGCCTCTCTACAGTACAGGGGTACTACATTTCCTGACTGTTTTAAACATGTATAGGAGGTGTCAGTTTTGTTGGCTATACACCCTCTACAGTACATGCGGTACTATATGCCTTTTATGCTCTTACATGTTTTAGTGGGGTCATGCAGCTTTGGGGCCGTCTATAGCGCCTTTACAGTACAGTGGGGTACTTCATGTCCTTTACTGCTCTTACATTTATTAGGGAGTCAGGCAAGCTGTCTTAACATATTATCCCCCCCCGGTAAACCGCAGGGGCCCTGGCTCAATCTACATCGTCAGGGGTGGGCCTGCGACCCCTGCCCGGGGGTCGCGGCACACCCTTTCCCCACCGGTGGCCCCCGCCGCCCGCATGTCAGGGGGTGGGCACCTCACGGCCGTCAGTCCCCCTCCACTTACCCGGGCCCCGCTCCTTTTGCTCCCATCCCTGGCTCGTGCGTCACCCCCCCTAAGGCGTTTTGCGCCCGGTTTTCTGGAAATTTAAAGGGCCATGCCCCGGGAAATTGGGGTATTGCCGGTCATGCCCTTTTTTAAGTCCCCTTCCGGTGTTTTGTTGCCGGAAATTTTGTGCCATTTTCCTATACGAAAGCTTTCCAACCCTAGATTCCCGATACCGTCCCAAATACTTCCTTCCCACCACGCTCTTCCCCGCCTGCCCTGACCTATTGCCTTCCCGACCACAAACCCTTCCGCCTGCCCGTGACTTCTGCTGTCCCTGACTACAGCCTGCCGCTTTTCGCACCACGCTACACCTCGGATCCCTCCGAAAGCAATCACGTCAGGGGTAGCGACGGTTACTCCCCCCCAGCAAGTCCATCTCGCTTTGCGGGGGGCTTGGTGAAAACCGGCCCTACTTAGATTCCCTCCCGGGCGTGGCTTACACCATCGCTTGCGGTGGTCCAGAGGATCCACTATATCCGACCGTGACAACATCACACTAGGCCATGCCTTTTGCCACCCCCAAGCACACCCATGTTATCACGC
The DNA here is from genome assembly GCA_025379985.1 of Phyllomedusa bahiana. NCBI lineage: Eukaryota > Metazoa > Chordata > Amphibia > Anura > Hylidae > Phyllomedusa > Phyllomedusa bahiana. The sequence goes on from JAODAL010008959.1 coordinate 109,751, forward strand.
CACTTGCTGTATGTCTGGAGACCTGCAGCCTGCAACCTAGAGAATTTGGGCAGGCGGGGACCCTTTTGGGACCCCCTTTTCTCCATATGTTTTTTAATGTTTCATGTCCAAAAAACACAAAAGGGGTTAAGAAATAAAGCCAACCAAGGGAACGGGCATGCTTTTTCCCACCGGGGCCCCAAAAAATTTGGGGCCCCCGGGCAACTGCCTATGTCCCCAATGGAAAAAATCCCCTGGAGCAGGAGTGATTGGGGGTCTAAGGCCTCTCTGCGTACAGTTGGTACTACAGTCCTGTACTGCTCTTACTGTAATATGATTGATCAGTGTTGGGCAGTCTATAGCGCCTCTCTACATACAGTGGCTTCTAATGTCCTGTACTACCTTACATTATTAGTGGGGTGCATGCAGTGATTTGGGGTTATGCCCTCCTATAGACAGTGCAGTACTACATGCCTGTACTGTTCTTACATTATTAGTGAGGTCATGCATGTTTGGGAGTCTATAAGCCTCTCTACAGTACAGGGGGACTACATTTCCCATACTGTTTTTATGTCCGGATGACATTTTTTTGGGCACAGGGGAGGCCCCCTTTTCTTTTTTTGGAAATTTTGGGTTTAAAAATCCATGGGCCCAAAGAAGCTCCCATCCCCCATCAAGAAGTGATTTCCAGCTTCCAGCAGCTCTCTCTGGTGTTATATGGAAGGACGCACTTTAAATTGATTAGTATCTACTTCACTTTCTTGAATCTTCATTTTACATTATGACATTTTGGTACGTTAGAGTCAATTACCAATGTCCCAGAGAGCCATGTACTCAACATACAATGGTCGCCCTGGAACCCATTAATATTGTATGTTAAGGGAGCGCTGTATATCATCCCCTCTAGAGTCTAAACCATCATGGCAATTGTAAATTAACTATAGCCAGATTGCCCCCCATAGAGCCCGCTCCAGTCACTGTATTCTCACCCTTTATGGGCCTTCTGGATTTTCTTAGGCTAAGTTTATACAACGGATTTTAACAGGGAGTTTTATACGTAATCCAACTCCTATTCACAAATTCATCCAGTCCACACTGTAATGTATGCTGTGTACGACGGATTTCAAGTCCAGGGTGAGTGAAAAACAAGGGACCTGCAAAGAGAGATGAGTGGGATGCCTGGAGCCCAGCAGTGAAGTTGATTCTTGGGCCCCATCAGTGGGTTTAATTTTTGGGGCCCATTCTAAAGTTACTGTACAAGACTGTACATATTGCACAATGTCTCTTGCTTCTTGCCTTTTTTTCTCTGCCTTTCTCTTTAAAAGGGGCCCACCATGCTCAGTTCAAGCCTGAGTATGTGACACATCATAAAAGCAAAAAAAAAAGGGTTGTCTGAGACAAGGCAAAAAAGCCTGTCTTTTTCCCCAGAAACAGTGCCACTTTTGTGTATTGGCTGTGTCTGGTATTGAAGCTCAACCCCTTTAAGTTGATATGGCAATAACACACTAAGACAAAAGTGGCACTATTTTGTAAAAAACAGACTCGGAGGGGTTTTCTCGCCATGCAGTTTCTCAGAGCTACAAGCAGCTTTAGACTCACACTTCCTGGTAAGGGCTGTGGGTGGTTCTATAGCAGTGATTGACATATCAGATCGGCTATTTCTGATACAATGCTGTAGATTTATAGTGTGTAGTACACAAGGCTGTGGCGCTCTTTAGAGTGAAAGCTTCTCATTTAGTTAAGTAAACAAACTCAGTACCTGCAGATAAGACTCTGCTGGGAGTGACTCACCATGGACTGACTTACCAACAGCAACTTAGAGTTATAAGAGATAGGAGACAGCAGGGAAAGCTGGGGTGAGGTGAAAACCAGAGAAACCTGTGTGCTCTAAGAGGAGATAAAATCTTCTTAATTACCTGACCAAAGCAAATCAACAAAGCAATGTATTTGGTAATAATCTTCATTTACCTTTCCCTACATGGTAAAAGCTGATCATTGCAGTGAGACAACCCCTTTAAAAATGACATGACTCCTATAAATGTGTCTGACCAGGATGTCAGGATATGGATTGTCGTGTAGGAGCACGCTGCATAGCGACCTGCGTACCTGGCATATCTTCCGTACAAGATGTTGGCACCATGTGACGGGTGTGATCCTTCTCATCGCTGGACCTGTTTTGGTTTAAATTTATAGAGGTGATTAATATACGAGGACAGTAAAGGCTCACGTTAACAGAAAGCCATATCCGTGGCTCATCCAAAAGGCAATCTGTGACCATTAGTAATACAGTGTATAGTAACATAGTCACTCTTGGCTAATGTGAAACAGAAAAAGGAAGTCTGGGAATATAGTATGAGATATAAGATCTCTAAATAGGAAGAAAATTTTGACATAGACTATTCTTGTCACCAGTCTAGATTTTCCTATATTAGAAAGAGTCATTTTGGACCATTTGGGGGGACACTCCCAGTTACAATGAATTGGCGCTGAAATGGCCAGTACTTTGGGACTCAAATGACAGTAAGTATGCCACATTCTTGATACTAGTCCTAATTTTCTGATTTTTTGGGCCGAATTATCTGTGGCCCGCTCTCTCGCCATCGATGGTTTACATATACTACAGGCAGATGGTGCTGCCTGTAGTATATTACCCAAATTTGTTAAGGTGAATTTGGGTAATTAGCCCAAAGGTCATGAAAAGCAAGAGGTAAGAAACACCAAGTTCTCGACAAAACCAAGCAATTTAATATGGGGCCCATTTTGAACCCTATCTATGAGGCCCCTTCCATTCTATATACACTATACATGTAGGAGAAGTGACCCAATATGATGATGGCCAAAGTTTCTTCTCCTTATCTATTGTTTTTTCATCCTTTATTAAGTTATCTCAGCCACGTTGTGTTCTGTAATCTAAATAACACTGGTAACTGAATTTTAGACTATGACCCATGAAGTCATGTAGAGGATTAGATTACCCAAGTTATCAACTGCAAACACTGGTAGTTAAATCACAAGAAAATCACCAGTCTCCTAGGTTTTCTAAAACATTTTGCTTAATACTGTCCACAATTGGCAGATCTAAAACTCCTTTATTACTACTTCCTATATCCAAGAATATAACTACTATAATACTGCCCCCTATGTACAAGAATTTAACTACTAGAATACTGCCCCCTATGTACAAGGATATAATTACTATAATACTGCTTCCTACATCCAACAATATAACTACTATAATACTGCTCCTGTGTACAAGAATATAACTACTATAATACTGCTCCTATGTACAAGAATATAACTACTATAATACTGCTTGCTATTTACAAGAATATAACTACTAAAATACTGCTTCCTATTTACAAGAATATAACTACTATAATACTGCTCCTATGTACAAGAATATAACTACTATAATACTGATTCCTATATCCAAGAATATAACTACTATAATACTGCTCCTATGTACAAGAATATAACTACTATAATACTGCTCCCTATATCCAAGAGTATAACTACTATAATACTGCTCCTTATATCCAAGAATATAACTACTATAATACTGTCCTCTATGTACAAGGATATAATTACTATAATTAGAGATGGCCGAATTTCTCAAAAATTCGGTTCGGTCACTTCGCCGAATTTTCCGACAAATTCGTTTCGGTCCGAATTACTTCGGCACGAATCACGTTAAAAAACAGCTATTTCCAGGCTGCCCAGAGCCTGCAGGGTGCTGTAGAACGTTGTGCCATGCTTAAATATGCAGAGGGGGCTTGGTTTGGTCTTCATACAATGTTGTGTTTTAGTATGACACGCACATGACTGCCGCCGCTCTTAGAATCACTTCACTATAAAATTCCCTGGGCACTTAAGAGGGCAAAACTGACCAAAAACTCAAGCGGGAATGTAGCCTGATAAAGTCATGCCTAGCGAAAGCTGGAAAAAAACAAGCTGAGAGCTCAGGTGGCAACATTAGTGATAGAGTGTGGAGGTGACGGCGCAGCCACAGCAGCATGAGGTCAGGCAGTGGCACAATGACATTCTGGAGGTGGCAAAACACGAGGAAGCCACAGAGTGGCACAATGACTAGGCAAGGTCACGGGGGCAGCAGCAGAGGTCAGCAGTGGCACAAAACATTCTAGGCGGCAAAACAGATTAGGCCCAAGTGCACAAAT